>JAOYNN010189897.1:0-16631 GCA_025770095.1 Goniobranchus kuniei
GTGGGGGGTCTTGTTGTGACCCAAGGGTTTGGGGCAAGTGTTTGTTGTTGGTTTTGTTATTGTTTTTTTGGCCGCAACTAATTCCCTCATTAGGTATTTATTATTTTAGAATTGTGTATTTTGCTTAGTTTAGTTCACATGCTTCTTTTCCTCTTAAGCAAATCTTTTCCTCCTCTGAAAACCTTTTTCTGCTACTTTTGTTCTCTCTTCTATGGAGCCTATCATCTTAGTTTGACCCATAGGTATTGTGATGAGCTAATAGAGGTGATAGAAACCTAAAATTTCAAAATATCCCACAATCTTTATTCTTGTTGTGCTGCCAATTTGTTTTTTTCATCATTTCCATTATTTCTATAATTCGTTATCATTTGCCAGCTTTCCTCAGAATTGAAACATAAGGAAGATGAGATAATTTCTTTGAGCTCCAAAGTTGATAGTCTCCAAGAACAGATTGGACATTTGGAAACAAGTAAAGAACAGGTGAGGTATTCTGAGATAAAGTATTTCTTTAGACTATGAAAGATGAATTTAAATTTGTATCCCCTTGATTGCCTTTGTCATCCAGGTTGTTAGGATATTTGAACAGAAAGACAGAAATATCTTCACTACCTTGGAGACAAAACAAAAACAAAAAAAGTGCTACCAATGTAATACAAATTTAAAATTTCAAAGATTAATGATATATACCTCAAAATGCACTCACTTACAATCAGTCAATTAATTCTCCTCATGACAACAAATGTATGAAGTAGGATGATTCTGCCATGTAGAAATTCACAGGGTAACAGAAAAAAAAACAACAACAACTGCAAGGCAATGTGTATGTCACTCTTGAAGTATAATTACTGCTCTCAATCTTCAGTCATCCTATAAATGAATAAATTTTTAGTAAAATTTTTATTTTAGGTTTAATACCAAGCTGCGACTTCTCACAACAATGGGATTGTTTCCTCACAATTTCAGTTCTCTTTATAGTTCTTATATATGTCTTTTCCATCATGTACCTGTATAACCCAGATTGACATACAAATTATATTTCTATCTGAATTTTATGGGCTTGTGACAATGCAATTCCCCTCCATGGGATCAAAAAAGTTGTTTCAATTCAGCTCCATTCACTTCAATTCTATTCAATTCAATTCAGGTACTTAGAATTACCTCTACAAAAACTTTAAGGGGGTAATCAGTGCGTGAAATACATACAACTGTGCATAATGAGGAGCCCTGATCTTATGATTTGCGGGGAAAAATTTGTGTGAGGGGCTGTTGATTCTAGATCCTGGTAGGGTATTATTTGATTGCCTGGCTGCCAACTTGTATGTCTGTTTGATAACAGTGATATTGGTCTAGTGATATACCATTAATTGTACTTGTGAAATGTTGTGACTTTTATTCTAGCTTTCTGTCCCTCTATTGTTATATTTATGATGTTCAATGCATTGTAAACTTGTAATTATTTGTTATAAATCTTATAACATTCTTCTGTATTTTATCTAGGTTTTTTTTTGGAGGATCACAAGACAACAGCTCAAGAATTATAATAGGCCTACTTTTCCTTTATTTTTCTATTTTTTTTAAAGCCTAAGATATAAATTTACCTTTAGAAGTTTTTCCTAATATTTATTTATCATTCTTAATTTTTTTTTCCAGCTTTTATCAGAAGCAGTTGATTGGAAAGAAAAGTAAGTGAAATGCTTTGTATTTCCCCAGAAAATTTAAATGATGAAATATTAACTGATGTCAAGTCAATACATAGAAAACACAATATAGATTTTTTTAAAGAGAAAAACATGCACATTATCTATTAACATTGTATATTTGAAATTATATTGTCAATGCCAAGTTACTCAAAATTAAAGGTTTTATTAAAAGAGGAGGTTGGCTGATGAAGTTGTTATTTTTTTGTTTTTTTTTAAATGACATTAGCTGGATTTCAAAATCACAATGAATCTAGATGAATCTAGAAATCTAGATGTAGAATCAATACGTTAATCTAGATTATGTAGGCTAAAGATATCATGATATACTCACCTGTAGATCTAGAATTACAGACTTCTTGACCTCTAATTCTGGATCACCAAGTGTAGAATTATTGACTTAGGGTGTTATTACCTTTTGCAGATTGCAAGAAAACAATGTAAAGGGTCTAGAAGGAGATTGAACCTAATAGCTAAGGAATAATATTGCAACGTCCCTGCATTATGCTTTCTATGTTTTCAAACACATTGGTTAGAGAATATGCAATAAACGGATAGATCAAGGGAGATGGAACTTGCACAATGCAAATTTTAAACAATTTTCTTCTAATTCATTAAGTCAAAACACACATTAATTTTAGTAAACTTCTCCAAGCTAGCCTTCTGTCAATGCATCAAACATGGCTTTATAATTATTTTGATCGGTTTCTAAATCCATATACGCAGGCGAAAATGTATTGCAACTAAAGAAACACATTTTTCTCCTTTGGCCTATTTTTTTACAAAATCTAGTGACATTTACAATCTCTTGTGATCTGTTTGTCTATCATTAAGGTAAGAAGGTTCATTTCAGTATGGTTTCTTTCTAACAGGGTCTCAGATATGAAGGAGCGCCTGGACCAACGTGAGGAGGATTTCAAACAGATGCAAGAAACTATTTCTTTTAAAGAAAGTGAACTTGATGTGAGTTGTTGCTTTTGTTTCTGTGTTGGCTTATTACCCCCTTATCTTTAAAAAAAAAAAAAAATTCCTGTCGTCTTTTCTGCCAGAATTGTCAGACTGACAACGCCAACCAAATTTGTGGCTGATGATGAAATTTAAAGTGAAGGCAGTTATCCATCTTCCATTCCTTACATTTTTTTTTTTTAGTTATCAGGCAACATTTTGTATTATTTCCTAGGACTAGACTTGCATTGTCTTCAGAGGGAGATGAAGTCAGTTAAAAGTGATGCAAATTTAATAAACATTTAATATTCATATTTTAGCTATGCAGTTTGCTTTAATCAACATTTCAGAGTCTTTTATCATATGTTTATGATATTTATGATGCATTGTCTTTAATAGCAGATTTTTTTTTTCCATATCCATATCTCAAGGTTTTGAAAGACTGCTTCTTGCAACTGAAAGCCTTTGAGGGTGAAAGTAACAATGAAGAATTGACAGGTAATAGTGTATTATCATATATTCCTGTTACTGTCATAAAGGTACATTATATTGGAAATCAAAGTACATGGTTCTCATGGAAAGACTTTTTTTGTATGTGTCATGTACAGGGAATACATATTTAAAACTTAAGTAGATGTGCTTTTGGCGACAAAGATTTATGAATAGTGCATTAAATTACCTGTTGTTGGAAAACTATAAGAAGAAATTTTAATATGACTTATGTTTCCATTTTGTTTCCAGAAGATACAAGTTCTCGGGTTCAAGACAAACTTAAATCAATGATGGATGTCTCTAAGGTAGACTTAGTTTTATGATGTCATCCAAACATTCTTTATTTATCTGAAATAATAAACAATTTTTATGACATGATCCTTACAACATTACACATTGTTTGTATGCTGTTGTTGTTTTTTTTAATTCATAGTATATTACTCAATGATAATGTACTCTGTTACTTCAGGCAAGGAATTTGAAAACATTTGAAGGTCTGTGCTATTGAAATGATTCATAGTGTTGGCTGATGAGACATTAGTGCTTTTCTTCACACTTGTTCTTGTCCTCAAGAGCCAGTTTAGTGGATTGTATATGAAATGAAAGTGTTTTTAAAGTTACTTTCTACTTTTTCCATTCCTTTGCAGGTCAATGCATCCCTTCATGCTGTTGAGGAAGAAAGAGATACCCTTGCACATAAAATTCAGATTGAGTTAGAAGCTAGAAAAGAATTAGAAGGTGAGCTAGAAAAGAGTCAGAAGGTGAGCTGCCATTGTAATTTTCAGTAGTGTAGTCATTATTTCTCTCATTGGTCTCACTTCCATATAATATTACAAAAAATTAACATTTGCTTTTTGTTGAGAGAGGAAAACGCCAAGTCAGAGGTCACAAACATAATACAGATTTTAGAAAAATTGTGACACTCTTACAGGTGATTTCTTTAAAGAGGTAAAATTGCTAGAAAGTGTTTGATTATGTGACAATTTGAACTTTTTTCTGTGAACTTGTTTTAAACCTGTTCTCAACTTCATTCTTGTGTAGGTATGAAATCTGTTACCATGGCCTTTGAGCTGGGGAAACAGATGGTGATATTCTCTAATGATCTTCTTTCTCTGTTTATTTTATGTACCCCAGGTCTTGTTCTATTTAATCTTGATAAGATGCTGTTTAGTAGAAGAAAAATTCTTCATCAGATGAAGACAGAAGACGCTATATTTAGAAAAAAGCCACACACTTGACTTAGCCAGCTTTTGCTATCTTAGCATCCACTGTGTGGGGTCTAGGCTGAGCTAATCTGCACCAGTTTCAAATGCTGGCATCTTTAAGCTCTACATTCTCCCTGTGGTCGGCCTTAGATGTCTCTAGGATTACTCTGCTGTCAGCTATCTTTAGACAAGTAATAACTATAGTACATCCCAAAGTATTTTGAATCAAAAGTTTTTTCACAAAAATTTTCTTCATACAAAATATGCATATAGCATTAAATCACTTTGCCTAAACTCAGTTTTGTGTTTGTAGCTCCAGCTGTGTAGGATTTTTTTGATAAATGCTTTTGTTGTGAAAATTGCTATAAGCAAGCATTTACATAAATGATGAAAATAACTGGTGGTGGTATTTGTGATGTTTGAACGCAAATAGATTAAAATCAAACATTTAAGTTGAATGCATTGTCCTGTAGTCAAATGGCAGATGGCATTTTGCGACTTATTTTTAAAACTGTATTTTCATGATGTTCACTTGCCAAAAAAGAAGTACCAGTGACTGTAACACTACTTTCCACTCATGCTGCTCACAGAAAGTAACACATGTTTCCCATTTCTACCTTTAAAATGAATCATGGTAATGTTGAACCATAATTTTACGGAGATCTGAGGATGTCTTGCCAAACCAATTAATTTTGTTTGATAATGCTGACAACATTTTTACAAAGCGCTATTAAGGCCATACAGAATCTGGGGTTGTGGTGTGTAAAAAACACGCATGTAATGGCTCAGAATGATAAGTAAAATGTGGGTAAGATACATTCAGTATGAGAAAAGTTTTTAAGGAAAAGAATGACCAAAATGCTTGGAAATCTCTATAAGTACTATCTTTAACTTACATGAGCACTGACAATAATGCTCAGTCTAAGTCAATAAGCACATTTGAAAAACAATTTTATAAGTGGATTTCAGGCAGGCAGTATTATAATTTCATTTTGTGTTGTCGTTGTGGACAAAATGTGTTTATTGGTGACAAATTCTCAAGAAGCAAATATAGTTTCATGTCCTTCATTTTTATTATCATTAGAACAACTAGAAGCATCTCAGAAGACTCAGGAAACAAGTTTGGCTGATAAAATGAAGGCTGAGCGACAATGTCAAGAAGCACAAACAAAATTGAATGTTCTTTCATCATATTTCAAGGAAAAAGAAATGCAATTACAAAAGTGAGTTTTCAGCCAAAACACTTTTTTCTGTTTTAACTCTTAATTGTCTTTTTTGTTTTCATTTCTCATTCTGGAGTGATTTTGTTCTGCTTTGGAGGAACGAGGAAATTTTAATTTATTGCTTGAATGGGGACAGAAGGATTCCTAAAACTGGTGTACTAAAGGATTTAGGTCAAATTCAGGAAATAATTTTGTCTATGTGATATTTCCTGATTCATTAAACAGCTATCAGAGGCTTAATCACTTCTAAATTGATTTGGTGAAAGATTCTTTTTACAGTCAGTTGTAGCAAACTGTCATTGATCAAAATCTGAATTTAGTCTTTTTATTTTATTAACGAACCATTTCATTGCCCTTAAAATAAAACAACAGCATTGTAATTAATAAAAGCAGTTTAGAACATTTGAAAATTACTCTTTGGTTTTGAACATCATTGTATTAAAAATGCCAGAGCTGTTCTCTTCTATGACATGATTTATCTTTGTTTTTTTTTAATTCTTTAATCATTGTATTTCCTTGTTTATTCTATGAGACCATATGTAGCAGCCTGTAAAACTCACTTCTAAAGTTGAAAGCTTTATACTTAATTCCACCCTTTCAGGGAACTCGGAGAGCATGAAGCCTTGAAGAAACAGAATCATAACAAACTTGTGTCAGCTGATGAGAATACAAGAACAGTATTGCAGGAAATGGAAGTTATGAGGTAAATTGTGATCATTTTAATTTCCAAGATTGTATTCGGAAAATTGTAAAAGAGGTTTTCTGCCCCATAAATGCTCACACCCTTGTTTATTTTACATCCCACTCAACTGTCCTATCTGTGCTAAACTTACCCAGGAAAAAAGGTTGCATGGTGCAATCACAAGGCAGTGTCCAGTCAACTGACTTTGTTATCAATCTTTGACTCAAGTAACATTTTCTTTTGTTATTGAAATCTCAGTGCTATAAATGTCTAAAATGATGCAGAGTAGAAGATAGATCTACTTGCCTGTAAATTGTTGTCCTGTGTGTTAGAAGTTACATGAGTAAGATAATGTATACTATTGCAATGTGGAGAACATTATGTTAATAGATGGCCTCCATCTTAACAGGTTCTTATGCATTGATGGATAGGGGATGGTGGGATGGCGAGGGTGACTATGCAAAGACTGAGTATAAAGCTTGATCTTCCCCACTCTGCAAATTAAGGAGTAAAGAAATGATGTTTTCATAATATCGAAATGACAGTGCCGTTCAAATGTATAGATCTGCTTTTCTCTAGTAATGCTAATGAATTTAAAGGTTAAGTGCCCACTCTATCCCCCATTCTGCCAGATGCAGAGCACCTTCCTTCATCTCCCTCCTGCTTATACTCAGTGAGACAAAGTTATTATATTTAATAATAAAGTTCATCTTTAGTGCTCCAAACTCCTTTCAAGGAAGAGGATCAATGATTAACAGGTCTCAATTGACGTCATAGCAATTGTTTTTCTATGTAGGAAACCACTCACAACATCACTTGAGATCCATAGTAATAGCACACTCATTTTTTACCAATCTGAGTGTATCATCATAAGAATTAATCGCATCTGTCCAAAAAACTTCATCCATTTGTTACATATCATAATGACATAAATGGAAAGAATGCAGATAAAATTTCAGAACTTGTATCTTCCTGAACTGACAAACAAGAAAGAAAACTGATGACACAAGAAATTTTTGTCACTGTCTCTCAAGTAAGGCCTACTTGTATTTTTGAATGAGGATTGAAGACAAAGGGAAAACTATCATCGGAAAGCTTCATAGAGGTCAGACAGAGGCCTTGTCTGTTGGCTGAACAATATAATGAATGGGAAATAACAGTACAGGTGTAGGCATACATATTTTCGTTCAGGTACAAAAGGGCGAGATGAACTTTAAATTCTCTACTTGTTCAATGTAAGATTTTCTCAAATTGCATAGGATACTTGTAACAGTGACATGTAGGGAGAAAATTGGTTAGATCTGTTATTTAGGGTATGCTTGGCTGGTACTTATCAACTTTCAGCAGTTTAGCATGAGGAAAGCACTGTCACCAGTAGGTGATCTCGGTAGTTCTAGGGCTAATTAGATCATCTTACAAGTCTTGATTATTACTTGATTACATGTAACAAACAGTTTTTCTTCAGTTGCTTTTGCAAGGTTGTTTTTTTTTTATATTACTTTCGTTTGCTCTGTGTGAACATGCCTTCTCTCCCAATATATAAAGCTTGGATCAGTGTATTTCATGAAATATGCTTAATGTGATAAGGAAAAGTGTAAAAGTAAGCCACTGTATTTTGTGACTGAATTCAATTTTAATGCTTTCTGTTTACCTTATTTAGAACTCAAAACGAGAGCCTGAAGAGGGAGCTCGCATCATCTGAAAGAGATTTCAGGACACAGGTAAATATAGAATCTCTTTTTGATCTATCCTTAGAAATTGGGTCACCTCATTTTTGTTTTTACATTTAAAAGAAAAGTACTTATTTTGTATTCACAGCAACTGGACTTTTTAAAAAAAAAGGTCATTCTCTATGCATGTTTAAATTTCAAAACAATTATCTCAGACACTAATACCCTTAAATGTGTCTTTAATGTGGATCAAATATATGTGTACTCTATAGACTGAAAAATCGTAAAGATCATACAGAGATCAGGAAAAAAATTGCGCTCCGTAAGATTGTCTGGTTTTAAAGTTGAAAATGTTTCCCGTTTCAAAGTTATTTGGTCTGTTTTGATTACTTAAATATACATTCCCCGCAAGTTTCTTCTTATCTGGTGTTTTCATGGCTTAATATAATTTGTTTTTACAGTGTATCTTGTGTCGTTAAAAAAAGAACAAAAATCAAAACAAAAACAAACAAATGAACAGCTTTTCAAATCCCTTTCCCTTGCAAATTCTCACCATTTTCAAAGATTCATTTTCATATTACAGAGAGCATTAGTTAATGAAAAACTTTTTAAACTTTCCCAGATTGCAGCAAATGAAAAGAAGGCTCATGAGAATTGGGTAGGTTGTTTTAAAATCTTTTAAGGCATATGATAAGCTTGTTATAGTTTCTTCTTCAATATGCAGCTATGACATTTATTTTACTGATGTTCCCATGAAATTGCCTGGTTTTTTTTCAAGTTTCTGAATTAATAAAATGAATACAATCATTTATACAGTGCCCAAATCCACAAAGTGCTCAGGGGCGCTATACATATTATATACATAATTAAAACTGTTATCATTAATAAAGTTAAAGACAAAACTACATGAAGATAAGATATATAATCAATAATATTAAAATTTCATCTTAGTATAATTGCACAGTCATTATACATGATCCCCAAACAATATAGCCATCAAATACATGAATTTAAAAAGTGTGTTTTCAAACGTTTTTTTGTTTGTTTTTTTTAGTTCAAAATTATCAGCTGTTTTTTTTACAGAATTGGGCAAAATGTTCCACAATATGGGTGCTGATTTGTTGAAAGCCCTATCACAGATTATTGATTTACTAAAATGAATGACTAATAGGTTTTTATCTTCAGATGTAGGATGTCTTGGGGGCTTATAATGACTTAAAACTTCTTGCAAATAAACGAAAGCATATTAAAATCTATTTGTTGTAAAACTAGCAGCCTGTGCAGGTTTTTTTAAATGGGGCTCACATGCTCTCTCACATCATATTTTACAGTCAACCTTGCTGCTCTATTTTGAAGTTTTTGAAGGCTTTGAACAACATGATAAAGAGAAGATTTAAACAAAGCATTACAGTAGTCTAAATGGCTCAAAAGAAAGGATGTCATTAGAGTTTTTGTTGTCTCTTCATCTAAAAGATGTCTAATTCTGTAAATTTTATGCAGATAGAATTGACTAATTTGAACTTCTTAGTTGGCATGTGCTTCCATAGATAATCTAGAATCAAACAGAACACCTAAATTCCTTGCATTCCCATTATTCACAACATCAATCTGTTTACCTACAATATCTAAAAATTCTATTTCTGTCTTATTTCTGTTGTTTCCATAAAAGGTAATAATTTCAGATTTTTCTTCATTAATTTTTGATTTATTTAAAATCATCCATCTACTGATATCGGTCATGCAGCATTCAGCTCTGAAAATATAATGATCAGGACCTTTGTTTAGCAATACATTTTGTCAGCATGAATGAAAGGAGGATATTGTATTACATTTAAGATAATGGATCTCTGAACTTTAAATGATACTTGCCTTAAAGTGTTTTGAATGTCATTAGTTGTTTAGATTTTTTTAGTGTGGTTTTCTAATAATGTACATTATTCTGTTTTCTTTATTCTGATCAGCTTGCAGCAAGAGCTGCAGAGAGAGAGCTTAAGGAGGCAAGACATGAAGCTGGGGTCTTGAGGCAAAGGTCTGTCTTTCATGAAAATGGATTGTGCCTATGATATGTTATACTGTGGAACTTACATACTGAAACTCTAATACATCAGGGATAATTGGACTATCCCTAATTTACCTTTGTAAAGGCAGCAGGCTCATCTATTTTTAAAGGTCTTAGCCATTTATTTATGATTTTACTGAGTCATAACATCTGAACAATTTATGACCATAATTCATCTCATGGTGTATCCACGTTGGTTGTGGGTTTTTCTTTTTGTTTTTTGTTTAATTGTTGTTGCCTTTCTGGGTCCTGTCTTGTTGCATTTCTTGGCTTAAAACTCGAAACCAGTATGACTTCACCAATGAAAAAAAAACCCAACTTCATTTAACACCCCCTCTCCCAGGAAAAAAAGAAAAAGAAACAAACTCCATATAACAATATTTCTTCACATTAGTAATGTTGAGCCATTTAAAATGCATACAAGATTTTTAAAGAAAAATAATCGTAAATAGAGTCATTTCCAAATCTTCCCTATATTTGCATGGAGTAGGGGTGTTGACAAGATGTACTCATTTAGTACGAGTAACATACACCAAGTGGGTGCAATGGCTTATCTAACAAGTCTTCATTGACAGTATACACCCCCTCCATCTACACCTTGTCTCTATTGAGCACTGTTGTCTTGTATTCAGTCCACTCAGAGTCAAGTTTTTTAAATGTTTGAATAACAAAGTTGTTTATAATTTCTTTAATTTTTGTACTCAGACTAACAGACATTGAGAGACGGCAAGCCATGGGGCCTGGCGGTTTGATTCGCCCTTTACCCACCAGAGCAATGCCACCTGGTAAGTATAGGACAAGTGTGAAACATACCTTTTTATTTAGATCAAGATGTCTAGATGTATTTGGAGTGAATTATGTCCAATATAATCCAAAGAAGCTGGAGATCTAATTTAGACAGACTATGTCTTCTTTTTTTTTTTAGTTCACTTGGAAATATATGAGATGCTTTATATAACAGTGTAGATGAGCAGATTTCTCTTGTCTGCTTTTTATTGTTTATCAAATTAGATTTAGGTTTAGAATGTATTAAAGCGGAAAGCTAATATCATAAGTTCTAATATGCAGTGGAGTCCTGTACTAACCAGGGCTGCAATAACGATACAATTTTAAATCTCTGTTTTTTAGCCTTCTCCTTTTTTAGAATAAATTGTTGGGTGTAAATAGAGTTCGTGGATGGCCATCTTGGTGATAAAGAGAGATTTTCTGTCCTTCCTGGTCAATAAATTCTCGCCACTCACCCCCTCCTCGTCCTTTTACCACTGGTAGGGTACATCTGGTGCTGAACAGTAACAAAGAAAAGGACAAAAGACACGTCCTTATCCCCCTCCGCCCTCTCCCGCCTCTAATCTTCATCTGACTCGAGTGCGCACAGCGCCATTGGCATTCTCATGCCACTGATTGTAATAAGCCTTTGATGCAACCACCCCTCCCCCCAAATCACATTGCAAAGTTGCTCAGATAATCATGTGATGATCTGACAAAACGCACGATGCAAAGCCTGTACAATCTAATCTTTGATGCTACATTGTTAACATTGCTCTTACTACTCTTTGACTTAGAAAGAGACTAGATCCAGTCAGTGAAAAAACTATCGCATATTAAAGAAAAAGGATTACACTTGAGACCAAAGCAGGGATAAATGAGGCGGCGGAGACAAAAACAAAGAGCAGTGCACATATTTGTCTAGGATTTGAACTATGGTACTAGCAAGTAACTCATCAAACATTCTAGAAATATAAAGATAAGATTATGAAAGCTCATAACTATTTCCCATTTTTTCTCCACATAAATTTGCTATTCGGGAATAAGGAGAACTTGGCAATAGCAAGAAAATATGCCTGATCGGCCCGTCCTCGCTATAACAGAGTTTCACTGTATCTAAATTATTAGGTCTCTGTAGAGGTCTAGATCTGTATATTACATTTGCAATTGGTATCTAGATCTAAAATAAGTGAGTCAAGAACTACATCAGAAGATTCAGGTTGATGGAAATCGGTTCAGAGTGGAGTTAACATATGCTGTACTGTAGACAGTGCATTCAATGTGCTTTAATCTAGATATCTATTTTGAAACATGGATTCTTTAAGTCTCAAGGTAACATGATGTTGTAAGATAAGGCTTTTAAGGGACAGACATTTAGATAACATATCTAGATAAAACAAGTCCTGAGGGTTATAAATTGTCCTTTGGTGATTGAAAATTGCCTGGTTCCAGTGCTTTTGAACTGTTCAACCCTGACCCCCAATGCAAAAGCTCAGAAACCTGACAAAATGCAAAAAAATATTATGACCATGTGTTTATGAAATAGTTTTGTTTGTAAAGATGAATTTGAATGTGTAGTCATTTCATATTACAATTTTTTTTTTTTAAATTGAGTAATTCTAGATCTAGGAACATATTTTGAAAATGTTCTATCACTTTACAGACTTTACTTCAAATTTAAATAATCGGCGCCTTTACTAGATCTAGATCTAGATTTGAACTATATCAAAAATTGAACAAAAGGCTTCAATCTGATGAGCTAGGATTAGAATTAATCTTTTTCATTCATTGCTCCAATTTTGATACTACAATGCAAGTTGCTTTTTCTCTGATGATTCATCTTAAACTTTCTGGCCATTGCTGCATAAACATGGTGTCCAGGCAGGTCTATAAGTCGGTATTTGGTCAGTATTTTGGCCATGGGTCGGTAAAGTCTGTTTTAGGTCTGTACATTGATGCCAAAGTCGGTATTGTACAAATTTGGTTGGTATTTTTCATTCGCAAGACTGCTAGGGTTGAATAGCACTAAGAAAAATTTACGTGCCACATTATGCATACTTCACCCCACAGGAAACGAAAGTGATGAAAGGAGACTTCATCATAGTAGGCTACCCTTCTCAGTTGTCTGTGGAATAACTGCATAGAACAAGCTTACCCGTGCACTTGACCGTTTTAAATAGGCATGGGAGCAAGTTTGTCGGCGGTGGGCACGCGGCGGGTAGTTCAGATGGCAAGACTTGCTTTAACAGCTTGGCGTCGGCCCATAGTCACCTTGCCGGGTTACTCCAGAAAACTGTGGCCTCGGTTCTAGGTTTATATGTGTTTGTGTGTGTGTTTGTGTGTGTGTGAGAGAGAGAGAGAGAGAGAGAGAGAGAGAGAGAGAGAGAGAGAGAGAGAAATCGAGATCATAAGAATATCGATGGCACGCTGTTGGTCAATCGCACGGGGACATCGCAACGACACAGGACAACACATACGATAGTAATCAGCACATTCAAGTCAGAGTCGAAGTAGAACACAACAAGCACTGATTCTTATTCTCTTCAAAGATGTTTATTGTTAGTGCTATCAGTTTGTGAAAAGATGCTAAATCTAGACCTAGAAGGCGCATGCCCATCAACACACACTTTCGCTTACTGACTTATTGTATCAGTGATAGGCCTCATTGTGTACTACATGCCTGTAATCATCCCACGTGTGTGTATGTGGAGGGGGGTGCTAAATCTAGACTTAGAGGGATAGTAGGCTAAAAGAACTCATGGCCATCATACCTGCATAGCAGATCTATGTGTTATTATAACTGTGTTAGTGTGTAGGCTACTATACATGTGTTACGTCCGGCGTAAAGAAATATACTCTCTCTCTCTCTCTCTCTCTGAGAGTTTGTGAATATATCCATCTCTAAGGACCCCTCTTTCTCTCTAACCTACAATTAACAGGCACGTAATATACCGCTAACACATATGCACTGTACATGGGCATAACGTGCTGTTGTGTATCAGCAAAACCCGACTTGATTGATCTACACATCGTGTTAAAGTTTAAGCGCAAGGCGTGAAGCTTAAATTTACAGACTCCCGACATCACATTACACTATCATTGCTTTGAGTGTGTTTGTGTGTGTTGAGGGTCGGGGGTATATCTCTCTCTCTCTTTCTCACACACACACACATACACTATACATACACATACAAAGACATAACATACACGGTAACACGCATGCGCCTACCCAGGTTTACTTAATATCCGACTAGATCTAGTCATCAAGTCCTATAGATCTACCTACCATGTGTCCAATTAGCGCAGTGACAGACCGTTACGATTGCAGTTTGTTGCTTTTTTACAGCGGGAAAGGGGGACAGCGTGGATAGATAGGATGGTCAATTGTGGTTGCTACTGGCTAAGCCAGTGCATGTCATCAGATCAGATTAAAACTCAAAACACAGCCTTGATGCATGCGCATTTGCCAGAGGAAAACTGAACTCCTGAAGTGCGAGGGCGTATGGCTGCACCTGCACTGATCTAGACAATGATATGAGTAAGCCTAGTCTACCATCACACTCATTGATGATCAAAGTAAAAATCCCTTGTCGGCCCGGTTGACCCAGATTTAGGTCTCTGTTTGATTGTGTAGTTATTGTTTCTTAAATATAAAGTACGACTTTACGGGACAGCCAACTGATAGGCCGGACGGACAGTAAAATGCGGGACTGTCCATCAAAATGCGGGACGGCGAGACGGACAGTTGAAATGCGGGACTGTCCAGCAAAATGCAGGACGTGGGCAGCCCTGGGAGCTTATCACGGTTTCTATAGAATGAAGCGGACAGTGAAAGATTTATCCATCACTCTTTGAATAGGATGCTAGTACTATTCCAGCCAAAGCTGTACCCATTTTCACATGGGTCGAGTGAAGCAACAGGGGTAGATTTTCTTGCTTAAGGAAGAAAAGCAAGCATCTGCAAGCGAGAATCAAACCTGCTGCCTCTTGGTCAGAAGGTCAATCCTCTATCACTGAGCTAAGATGTCCCGAAAATAAAATACAGAAAAGTTAAAAAAGCAAGATGATGTTTTATAAAAACTATTGATAAAAGCAACCTCCGATCGTAAATGCTTATCAACAAAACATCTGATAATGTTGAGGATGATGATTATGATGATTGTCTTCTTACCGCCTGTGAGTACCACTTAGACGTGAGGATGACCTAGAATGCCTTCCACCCTTGGATCTGGATGTTGACCTAGAGGCCATCTTGTTTGAGGTGGTCAACTTTGTAGCTGTTAAAACTGATGGAATGGACATGACTGAGACTGGTTCCCTTTGACTACCATTCATGTCTTTGGAGATCATGGCACTACAGTTTGTGCTGCTGACCGTACCAGGAGAGACAACAGCAAAACTTTCATCTCCTCCGTTAGAGTTTGACATTTCCTTCTCTGATGTAGGTGATCTGTTGATGAGAAATTATGATGAAGGTGACTGGATAGGGAGAGATTATATCATTATGGTGAAGATGATCCGAGGAAATATATTGATGAAGGTGATCTGTAGAGGAGAAATTATGAAGGTGATTGGATGAAGAGATATTATGGGGAACATGATCTGAGGAGGAGATATATTGATGAAGGTGATCTGTAGAAGAGAATTTACGGCAGGGCTGCCCACTTCATGAAGTCAAAATGCAGGACACTCAGGCATGAAAGGAGGGACACCACAGAGTGACTTCTAAAGCACCACTTTAATACTAAATACAGATCTAGATATTCCGGTAGAGAATGGGTGCGCTTAGAAAAATGGAGTTAAGGGGTGCGCTTCTACTTGATACATTGAATGATAGCTTTGTGCTTTTACAAGCACTGTCTTCATTCACAGCTATCTTTTGTTTTACTATACTTGCTTTTACTTTGACATGTTCAGATAAAAACAGTAGGCCTACAGCCATGTAATAATTTCTTGTTTGTACAACAAAAGGCACTAAAATGGTAAGGATTTCTCAATCTGTTTAATTGTAGGTTATGCTGTCCATTTCCCTGCGTCATCGATTCTAGTCCAGCACATCTTGATCGGTAAATCGACAGTGAAGTAAATTGCCATGCAAAGGTCAATGAGTTCATAACAACTACACTTGGGTCAACAGGTCAAAGACATGTAAGTGTTTGTGAGCCAGAGTTGTGTTTATTGAGTGTGTGAGAGCGAGAGTGAGTGAGACACAGAGAGAGAGAGAGATCATGAAATATTGATGACACGCTGTTGGTCTATCCCAAGGGGTCGTTGCGACAACACATATAACAGTAATAAGCACATTCAACCCCGAGTTGAAGTAGAACACAACCAGCACTGATTCTTCTTATTATCGTCCAAGATGTTTGTGCTGTTTTACATTGTATTTGTTTCTCCTTGACTGTCGCATTCGTAATCATTGAAACATTATAGCGTTGGTTTGTGAAAAGACGCTAAATCTAGAACTAGAATGCGCATACTCATCAACACACATTTTTGCTTATTTTTTTACTTTTCTGATCATCGCACGTAATTACAATCCCCTACTCTCTTTCCCTTCACCCCTACGTGTGCGTATGTGTGTGTGGGGGAGGGGGTGCTAAATCTAAACTTAGAAGGGTAGTAGGTACAAAGGACTCATGGCCATCATGTCTGCATAGTAGATCCCAAGATAGAATATACGCTACGCTACGTGTTATTATAACTATGTGTGTACTGTGCACTATACACCGTGTTAACGTCCGACGTAAATATTATACTACGTCTCTCTCTCTCTCTCTCTCTCTCTCTCTTCTCTCTCTTTTCTCTCTCTCTCTCTCTCTCTCTTCTCTCTCTCTCTCTCTCTCTCTCTCTCTCTTCTCTCTCTCTCTCTCTCTCTCTCTCTCAGTACTTC
>JAOYNN010189898.1:0-10863 GCA_025770095.1 Goniobranchus kuniei
TAACTGATTTCATTTCTGGGTTTTGGTTCATGATGTTCTTGGGAATTTACAGCAGTGGTTTCCCCTTGCCTACTGCCGGTTTGTGTGCGGGCTCTTCGCTAGCCTTTATTTTACAACTAACCCACAAGGCAGTGGGGGATCTATGGATGGCCGTTGTCCTGATTAGGATCATCCGCCCTTGGCAGGTCCTATTTTTAATCGTACTGGGTTCCACTACCCTCATCAAGATAAACTGAAGGGCTTACCGGTTTAGTCGCCGATTGTCCGACGGATGCAGTTTAACGTCGTACCCGTCGTACTTAATAATATAGAGATCTAGAATCTAGATATAGATCTTCATTGAAAATAAATCTGTGCTCTTTACCGTCCAGCTTCAATAGTCATAACCATACTAGATACCTCACAGCCTATTTGATACAGCTGCTCAATATACCTTCAGATGTTAGAGCCATGATGCAGAACAATGGTATAAGTGTTTCAAGATCAGATGTCCCAGCAGAAAGAACAGCTTGTGACGTGGCAATGGAAAACAAGTGGTGGTATAGTTGGCATCAGTACAAATCTATCAGCATTTCATAGATGAAGCGTTATACGACACAACCGTCTCCAATATGTAGGAGCACTGTGTGGAGACGACAAACATGGAGTCAAAGACCAACGATGTCCACAAGGAAATGTCCAGCACATAAAGGAAAAACAGTGAGAGAGCATTTATCAGAGCGAAAGAATCCTTTGTAGCCTTTATAAACCCATTTCATGGTGAAAGAGATGCCCTGGTGAACTTTACATCAGGAATAAAAACTAGCTGATGACGTGGCCAATGACTGTTGAAAGCAGATGAAGGTGGCAAAGAAACATTGAAAGAATTTATAGATCAAAGGCTGAAAAACCAGACTGTGAATCTCATAAAAAATAAGAACATTTGCTGCAGTGTTAAAGTAAGTTTCAACATTAACGTCTTCACAGAAAGAAGAAGTGAAACTCAAAGCCTAACGCAATATTTTTTGACAAGGACGTTGTTAATCTCGCATCCTGCGGAGATGGTGCTGAACGCTCTTCAGGCATACAGGTATCTAAAAACAGTACAAACATCATCCGCCCCCAGGAGAGTGTAGAAAAACTAGAGTAAAAGTACTTGCAAAAAGGTAACCATTTCTTGGCCATGAAAATTATGATAATCAAAAATTTTCAGTCTGTATAATTGTTGTTTTCTATGTCAACATGATACAAAGTCAGGCCTAGATGCTGTATAATGAAACTGAATCGATGAGATACTGAACAAATAAGGCAAAACTTCAAACCCTATTCAATATAATACACATGTAGATCTAGATATAGATCTAGAACTGGTAGGCTACCTCACTGTTTTTATTTTTAAAAATTAGATCTAGATCTAGATAAAGATCTAGACCTAGATCTAGATCTAGAATCTTTTATTTTCGACACAAATGTAGATTCTGGATCTAGATTCTAGATTTTGATACTATTCTTCAAAGTTAAGTATAACGTGCTATTGTTGTACATTGGGTATACTAATTTACGCACCTAAAAAGCACTTTTATCCTAGACTAGCTGGAAACCCCACTCTTCGAGTGTTGAGTGGATGGAGTCATTATCTGGGCTCTGAGTATAGATCTGAGTATAGATATAGATGTCTAGATTCTAAATCTCCATTTGGCCATCAGACTCTATATCTGGGCCTAAATTTAGCTGGTCATCGGTCTTTTAGATCTTCATTGAAATTAGATCTATCTACTGTCTATGCTCACCAGTGACCGGCGATCGCGAAACGATAGCAATCTCTTACCTGCATTGTGATATGCCTCAAAGGTTTGGGTTCATATATCTCTCTAAATGAGAGAAATTATTTTCTTTCTTTGAAGCAGAGCTTAGTTCTATTATCATTGTGATATGTGATTACCAAACTTGGTAGGCCTAGGCCATGACCTTATGTGATGAACGTGAATCAAACGGTTCATTTGGGTGATAAAGGTGTGCAAATCATGGCCGAGGTTGTGTAATGTCTCAAAATACAAATTGGCACCGACAGCCATTCAAACACAGTTTTTTGAGTGTATATATTTGCCTACTAATTTGAGTTATTTTTATCGGCCTATACCACAATAGATTTTGTATCATGATTTTTAGCGAAAACTGCATGTTGATCGGTTTTGTAGTTTAGGAGGAGATAGGCATTGAAACTCTTCCCCACCGCTCCTATTTATAAAGATACATGTATATCTAGATAAAAATCTCATGAAGATTTGTACTGTGCTTCATTTTTATGGTTTGAAATATCTATAGCGTGAAATTGATTTTTCTGGAATACCTTCAGTATGGGAAATCACAAAAATGAAATTAATACAACAATAAGTACAGCTGTGTCCTAATTGTTCCATATTTTCCTATATATTTGGACCAAAAGTATACATTTTGTAACCAACCATGGCAAACACGCTTTCAAAAGGTTTACTAAAGTGTATGAGTAAGAACCAAAACAGAGTGGATTCGACTCCGACACGACGCCCACAAATTGTTGGGTTCAAATCGAAATCAATTTTATGCAATATGATTTGCACTTCGTTCGTTCCGAGTAGCACCGAATTGAACCAGACACCGACCTGACCCAGACCCGTCGTCTGTCAAACATTTTGTCGGCCTTTTCAGTGTTTTGGCCGACAGCCGACAAGCACCCCATTTAAAAAAATGTTTCAGAATTCTGTCTAACACAGATGGAGACAGATTTATTGATCGAGCCGGTGAGGAAGAGAGAAGTTTTATATAACAAAAAAGATCCTTTCTACTCAAATAGGATATTGATTAGCAAACAAAGGAAAGAAATTTCGGAAGAAGTGGGGATGGACGGTAAGTTCATTACAATTACATTGTCATTTTTCAAAACTGCATGTTTGTTTGGCCTCTTGTGCTTATCTAGACTCTAGATCTAGAATACCTATAACTTTATCTATCTAGATGTAGATATAGATCAAGATCTAGATAAGAAACACTTAGATCTAGACCTAGATAGATTCAGATCTAGCTAGATCTAGATCAAGTTCTATCTAAATCTACATCTACAGTCATATAGACCTAAGCCTATCTGTTTTTCTTTCCGACCCAGGAATGGACGATAAGTAGATTAGAATAATATTGCCATTTCTCATGATTGAGTGTGTATATATTATTTGTTCTATCAACAAGAATTAGATCTGCAATGACTGTGGTTACTCTTTTGATGATGTGAGATTCAATCAATCCTAATAGCAAGTGAAAGGTAGTTGGCTTCATTCGTATGTAAGCCAGGCATTTCTCCTCGTCCTGAAGAATTTCACCGATGAGGCGGTGGAACTCACCAACTCACCAACTGTTTCTCTTCTTTGATGGATACTATGAACCCAATATCTCCGGAATCTTCGCCTTCTAGTCTAACTTCTCCTCATTAACCCTTTCGCCAGTGACATATTTGTTACCCTCTACCTAGTGACTGGGTGTGTTACACCCGTACACCTAATATATAGAAAAATACTCTATGTAACCCTTAACCTAGTGACTGGGTGGAATACACCCATGACGTGTAATTCGTAATTAAGTATTAGAATTGGACCGGGTGTATTGTAGGCTATAATGTAATGCCCAGTATGCCATTGTACTTGTCAGACATTGAGTTATCACCCTTTCTTTCTCTATTAAAAAAAAAAAAAAGATTTTAGAGTGATTGCCCTCTGCAGTTTTACACACTACATTCCAAGCAAACCATCAAATATGGTATCAACATCTTCTGGCTATGCGATCCCTCAAGCAATTACATGCATCTAACCTCTTTGTAGGATATCCTGCTTAGGCACAGAATCCGACGGCTCCGACCAGCTGAAAGAAATACAGGAATTGGCTTTAAAATCATCACTGATCTAACAAAAGGCTTTTCAAGTTAGCGGCGGTAACATAACCTGTAATATTTTTTTTCTTTACTGATTTGAATGTACAGAAAATACGGCAAAACTTGATTTGAAACTGTGGGGACAGAAAGACGACACAAAAGATTCGTTCCAGAAGATCTTCCTCTCGGGCGATCAGAGTTTTTATTCAAAAAGGCTGCAACACTTGTCTCTTTTCGGAGCAAAGAAGTAAAAGAACGTCATAGCTCTCATCACAATGCAATCCCGTCCCGACATTGATGGAACAACGAACAAATCAAATGTTATTACACTCTTCAACCAAACCAAATGGCACGTGCTTTCACAGTGAATAGAGAGACGAAATAGTGGTTGCTTGTTATGTTCTTCATCTGTGTCGACCTAGTACCATGCAAGAAGCAAGTCAACTCTACCTGCATCAGATTTAACGTCGATGGCTCATTCCAACACTGCAGGCCAACGTTATACAACAAAATGACATTGTCCTACAAACGTTTATGCCGTCAACCGCAGTCGTTACCAAGAAAAGGCCTCTAGCCCAAATGGAGGACAAGGACTTCAAAGACATATAGAGAGACCAAATCACAATGTGTGCGATGCAAACAATTCATGTGCAAGGAGCATACTTCTCTTTAGTGCACTAACTACTTTGATCAAATTTAGAGACACTCAAATCGTTACTGTTCATTACGCACTTTCCTACAATCTGACAATAACACAGTAACAATAGGTAAACAGTCCTCCTACTATGGGTTGGATGTTCCTTCGGGAAAGTCGCCCTCATGATGGCTCCTCTATCTGTTTCCATCGCCATATTCCTAGCTGTTGTCAAGCTGTTGTTCTCAAGGTCTTTCCCGATGTCATCGCTCCAACGTCAATTTGGCTTCCTCTACATCTACTACAATAGGCATTCTTCATTCCAAGATGGTTCGTTTGAGACTGTGTTGTCGTTTGATCGGTCAAAATAAGCGAGCGAGCTCCTTTTTACGGTATTTACTAGCCAATCTCTATCTATTTCCAGTTGTTCCAAGATGAACTTGCTTGGGTTTTTTTAACATGGTATTTTTAGGATGTCCCTGTAGCATTTCATTTCAAACTATTATTATGCCCTCACTCTCAGGATTTTGATATAAATGGTCCAGGTTTCAGATACATGTGTTGCAATTAGGAATATAAAGGTAAACAGTACGCTATTACTGATCATCAACCTAATTTTAAGCAAAGAAATGAAAAATGAATTTCAATTTATTTACTTTATTAGTTTGGCATTAAGTTCTAAATAAAAGCATTCATTTTTGGTTCACAATCAGCTGCATGACACACATTATTCTATTATAAATGTATACGGTTGTAATACACCCAGTCACTAGGGAGAGGATAAAAAAATTCACATGCCTGTAGAACATACTATATGGGGTGCATAACTAAGTCTCTTTAATATGATGTTTACTTTAACAAGTTAGGAGACTACAGAAACTTTGAATGAACTAAATATAATAGAACCTGATATATTCGCAATTATTATCGTTAACGGCGGATTACTCCCAGTCACTGGGCAAAGGGTTAAACAATACGTACTGTGTGTATCGCTGCCATACTGAATTCTTCAGGATAACATTGTGTCAGCGCCACACGAACATCCGATTTTCAGCCAACACAGACCGGCATCAGACCAGACACGATTTTTGTGTTGGATCTAATTGATCCCGATTTGAACCCAACATTTTGTCGGTGTTGGATCGGCGTCGTGTCGGTGTCAGGTCCACTGTGTTTGGGCTCTAAAGATTAATGATGAATGGAATGTTTCTACATCACGACGATATTTATTACGTCACCTTTTTAAGGGTCAAGATCGCTTTATTTGGAAAGCAAAGTTAGCTTTAATGACAAACTTCTCTCTAATATAACAATGATTAAAAAAAAAAGAAACTCTACAAGCAAAAGTTGTTATGTCTTGAATCAATATTTTGCTCCTTCTATTGTTGGATCACAAATCACATTAATGGTGGGTCTATTTGTGTTTTGTTATATTATACTGACTTGTTATCCTAAACATGATTTTTATTTTTACGTACATCTCAATCTAGAGCTAGGCTTTTTAACTTCGAGTAGAATGAAGATTTTCAGATTATCTAGACAGTTTGCCTTTCTATATAGACCTAGACATATCTCACTTCAGGTAGATCTGTACATTTCGAGACCTATTATTCACGATTTCGACTCCTCTTGGATTTGTAGAAAGCATTCTTGTGTTCCTTATGACCCCATGTGTGCATTTTTCACCAGAGCGTAGATCCAAGTCTCATTGTAATTAAACGCACTTATCTCGATATAATATTAGAAGCAATGTTAAGCATTTTATTTAAATGGAACTCGACATTATATAAACCTAAGATTTAAACCCTTTAAAACGTTTTCATTTGTTAACTAAAAATGAATTACAAGGAGTATTAAGAAACGTTTTTATCTGACACATTAAATGGAATGGAATTTGTACATAAGGTCACAGGATGAAGTACGTCTTGTCAAAATCTGGTCCCATTACCACAAGTAAGTTGTTCAAAAGTTATTAGTATATCTCCACATAATGCATGCGCATGTACCACTATTAATGCACATGATGCGTGAATAGCGTTCAGCACTAATTGCACACAATTCGTGAATAGCCGTCCGCACTTTTCACGAAGGATGCGAGATTAACAACGTCCATTTGACAACTCCTTTTGCTAGCTGATCAAACCAAACACAACATTGACATTAAGAAAGTAGGCCGACTACGATATCCACATAGTCTGGTACCATGGTCTTTGGTAACACCAGGAGCCTTATTCATGTCAGTCGGTTACTCTACCCACGTTAAGTCTAACCATGATCGTGTATGGAACCAACGGTTAAAGTTCAAACACGCTGCGTATTGATGGCCACCAAACCGACATCCGTCACTAAACCGACGAAGTTATTTCTAGCTTCGGAGAATCCCCGCAACTGTGCATGACTTGTATATAGTGCCATACACTGAACGGGGCCGCCCGATGCATTTTTTTTTTTTTATCTAGAAGAGCTTTATGTTGTATTGGAATAAAATCTTAATTGTACTTTGACATTATTCTACTGTTTCATTTTGACATAGTGTGGCTGTGTTGATGTTGTCGTCATTATCGTGAGTTTATGAGGTACATGCATATCTCAGTGATAGCATCAGCATCAGCTGAATCAATCACACCTTTAACCTGCATCATCCTCATCATCATCTCTACTAATCAGAAATTTTTAGCAGAATTTAGGAACAAGAATGAGAACAAGAAAACAACAGGGACAACAACAGAGGTGTAGATTAGTTGAGACTTGACACGCCAGTTAATAATATGAAAGGAAAAAATCACTCTGATGCTGGGATGTGCCGAGCTCATCGATATCCATGTAATATTAACTGACCCAGGTTTTTAAAAAGCGTAGTGCTTCGTTATTAATATTTTTATGCCCACGTTAACTGTGGGCTTTTCAACTACGGTTAACGGATTGGGAAAAGATGGGCGAGTGCAATGTTGTCACTAACAGTTGCCATAAATACTAAGCTAACCTGAGTTAGTGAGCTAATTATATGGAAACCAACAACAGCAGCAATAAAAACAGTGCGGTAGCAATGATTCGTACAGTGTAGAAGATACTGATTCCGACACAGAGCACACAATCTAAATACAATGTTATAGACAGTGCCTTTTGGATTTGGAAGAAAGAAACTAGTGTTCAAAGACTTGAAGGTGACTGACCTTGCAGAATTAATGTATTTATTAAATCTATGTGTAAGAATTTGAGCAACTATTGTCTTAACGTCTTTTTACTATATTGCTACAGGAAGGAATTTGAATTTTTAATTGGGTAAAAACTTCTCTATCTGATTATTTTAAAATATTTTATTAGTTAGAATACTCTCTTACCTTATAGACTTTGGGCCTGAGGAGGTCGAAATTCTTTTTCCCCCACCTCTCGAAGACTATTTGCCACTATACTTTTTGGATAGAGCAGCTCTCAAGGGTTAGAAAACCGCTTGTTATGGTTTTAAAAAGTGTCGTATTCATAGAGTTATTGCCCTTTGTTTGCAGGTAGGTAGAGTTTTTCAACAAGGAGAGTGGGTTTTTTTTTACCGTCATAATACCTTTTATGTCCAAGTATAAATGTAGATATTAGAGCTCATTTGAAAGCTAAACAACTAATCTTTCTTATGGTGTAATGGATTTTACTCTAGAACTTACAATTTGTATCTAAATTTGCAGAGTCCAGTTTTGTGTAAAAAACTGAGAAATTCTGTAATATCAAAACCATTAAAAAGAAAACATTTACTTGTGAATTTTTGATTATCTTTTTTTTCTAAATTGGTACTCCTCTTGGTAAAGAAAATGGGTGTGTGCCTATATGGAATGATCATTTTTATGAGTTATTCCCCTTTGTTAATATTTAGTCACAAAAATTTAACTAAGGGAGTGTCGTTCTTACTTAAGTTTCATCTCCCTCTTCACAATAGCAAACATGCGAGTCGAGGTGCTCAAACGAAAGCTTCAAACGCTGATCGTTCTTATGGTGTAAAAGGTTTCACTGTGCTATACAAGCACCCACACCCAGACACACATTACACAAAATATATATCGGATAAACCACCCAAAAACGCACCCAACTTTAAAGACTAATATCTGCGTATATATTCATTTATTTACAAAGTCCTTTGCCAGATAACTGGAATTATTAAATCTTCATACTGTGTGCACAATTCAAAAGGATCGGTTGATAAATAAGATAAATACAGTCATTTTAATGAAGTGAGTAAACAAATCCAATATCGAGTAAAATGATCTCTTGTTACCTGCAGATAACTTCTTTCAATGATTAGTTGAGCCGCCGTCTTCTTGAATTAACTGTCTCAGTTTCTTTTTCCAGATTGATATAGATTTCTGAAATCATTTACAGTTATTTTGTCCCATCACATTATAATTTTTTGTCTTAGAGATTTCCCTTTGAAAGATTCTCGGATGAGCTGCTTACTCTCACTTTAGTTTTCTAGTAAAGAGCTCCTATAACAGTCTAACCTGACAAGCTCGGAGCAACCCTAATTCTAGGTCTAGATTCTGTAGCTAGATAGACCTAAATCTATCTCCGAAACTCGACAGGTAGATCTAGAATCTAGATCTAGAATCTAGATATAGAATGTTTCAATCACTTTATCAATTAGATTTGAAAATTGGTGTAAATTTAGTACATGAATTGAAAATAAATGAACGTGAATTAACACAATAACAATAAGTTTTAACGTTGAACGTGGCACCGTTTATCGCCTGCCTTCTACAAACTACAAAGCGGATTGAATCAACCATTGCGTTAATCAAGATATCCGACAGAAACAATCGTTTTAACATAAAACTTGAAGTGTTGCAAGGTGTCCGAGTTGAAACTCCGTTCAACACATCTGTGAGGGGAACGTCCAATATTTCTACTCCGGACATCGTCTTGTAAAATATATTCACATCTCGTGAGATACATAAGATATCAATGTAAAATTGGAGGTTACATTGATAATATGTTTAAAATAGTCTGAACAAATTTGAACATGAAGCCCTTTCACAGGTATTGATGTAATCAAGGTTCGAAGCTCGGCGCGATTTTTGTTTTTTGTTTTTGGTCCTCCCTATATATCAGGTGAAAAAAAAGGGGAGAAAAAAAAGGCCCGCTACTTTGAGGGCTCATAACTCCATTATTTTCAATCAATCTTGAAATGTGAGGCCTGTCTATTCCTTTACATTGATGTTGCATCTTTTCCTCTTCCGCCCTCTCATTCTTCCACCAGGCACAGTTTCCTGCAAGATTGTTTTGGTCTTGCTGCTTGATCCAATTTCATGTCCGTGCCACTGGTTTTCTTCTCACCATTGAGAGTAGGTCTTCGGATGGTCCGATTGCTCCTCCAAATTCTACATTAATTTCATCATTCGTAACCTGATATTTATACGAGATGTCCAAGATATTTCGATAACATATATTTACCATGACCTGTACAGTGGTACAGTGGTAGTGCGTAGGTCTTGCAACCAAAAGGTTGCAGGATCGAATCCCAGTGTGGGCACTGTGATGTAACCCTTGGGGCAAAGTTAATAACACTAATTGCATACGTTTTGCAGCGCTGTTCTTACGGATGATGCTCGATTTTCAGTTAGAGCCAAAAGCCAAATAAATTGTTCCTCATTGATATATTGCCTTCGTTATCTCTGCATTTATGTCCATACCGTAAACTTGCGATGCTTTGTCAAGATGTTCAATGAGTCTGACTAATTCCTCCTCATTTCCTGCAAGACTATCAATGTCTGCGATTGGAAGGTTTTAGAGAGTGGGTCAGTGGTTGAGATCCTCTCCCACCCCCTCCCCATTTTGGGACTTATATGGATAGAGAAGTTCTCGAGGAGTAGAAAATAGTCTGTTATGGATTGAAAAAATGTTGAAGTGGTGCCTCAAAACTCCCAATCCGGGTAAGGAATCAGTAAGCAGTAAGTGAGTAACTAAGTAAGAAGGAAATGGTTGAATATGAATTGGGATGTGGGTCAAACCCGCATCCTGATTCAGAAGCCACCCCTCCCCGTTTTTCCCATTTTTTCTGCATGATTTGAAAACCCTCAACCTCAATATGATGTCATTTTCTCTTTTTGATGAAGGTGCAACAAGACTAGGGTCCATGAATATTTTAATTTCGTAGAATTTTTTTGCACTTATTACCTTTCAGGGTCAACAACTCCGTGAAGACTACACTTTATTAACCATAACAAGCAGTTTTGTAAATCCCCAAAACTGTTCTATCCAAAATATAGAGTGGTAAAAAGTCCCCATATGGGTGAGGATGACCCTTAATCAGAATATTCAAGGGATTCGACACAAATAAATGATCAGCGCTTCGATATTCTCGATTTTGGTA
>JAOYNN010190009.1:0-10862 GCA_025770095.1 Goniobranchus kuniei
ACAGAACTATGTAAACGTAGACCAAAATACAAAGGACTGTCAGGCTTATTTTACCAGACAGAACTATGTAAACGTAGACCAAAATACAAAGGACTGTCAGGCTTATTTTACCAGACAGAACTATGTAAACGTAGACCAAAATACAAGTTTATTAGATCAGCATAATAGATATAATAATTAATCAAAGTGATGCTTAACGGAATCCCTTACAGTATAAAAATTGAGAAATTAAGTTGTGAAGAGTAAGTATAACATATCTATTAGAATAGTTCCGTCTCTAAGAAAGTGTGTAAACACCAGAAACACACCAAAGCAGAAAAGTCTTCACGGGCATGGGTATACACAATTTATAGTCTTTGATGCATTTATTTACCCCTTGTTATGATTTATCCCCTCACCTATCGACATACCTATAATTCATTATCGTAACAATGAAAATGTTTTGTTTTATAAATGGAAGGCTAGATGCATATTGGGTAAGTGCAATGTTTTTGCACTGAGCAGACCGACGCCAAATTGTAAATGTCTCGGTGCAATAACCCTGTTAGTGTATATTACAGGGTTTTTGCCCTGAAACATTTGGTGCATTTTGCCTTCAACGTCCAATATAGGCTTTTTCTACTAAAACTTAACCTTACAGTTTTTTGGCACTATCAAAACTATTTACCCAAATGGACTGATCTTTATACATGTTGTGCGCGTGAAAAATTATCGGGATTAAACCAAAAAAACACTTTTTGAAAAAACAGTAGTTACAGGGCTTTTGCACCGAGGCGATGAAATACACATTTGAAGTCTGGTTCTCAACCAGTTGTAAATTCTTAGGCAATGCCATATAATGTAATTCTTTTTAATATGCGGATATTATAAAAGTTATGGCAACTTACATTGATTTTCTTATTTTTCTTGCAGTTCTCATCATGAGGTTCTAAACTTTCCTTTTTCCCTTCATCAGCTGTGAAGGTAAAAAGAAGATATTAATATTTTTCAATCACTGTTATAGGCCTTTGTGTGATGTATTTACAGATTTTGTGACAGCAGTAAAATCAAATCAATATTATAAAACATTTTAACTATTCAAAGTTAAGAGTCCCTCTAGTCTAATAGTAAGTGAAGTGTACAAATTATATGAAACATTATATTAAACATAAAAGAATCTTTTTTTGGCTACTCTTACATTCAATTTGTTTATCGCCAATTTTTCTAATTTTGACAAGATATATCAATGTGACAGATATGTCTCCATCACTCACAAAAACTGAAACAGCAATGTGGAATCGTAAACAAAACTTACCACAGAGGCCAACAGTAGATTCCATTTCATTAGGAGTCAATTTTCCTGATGACCAGTCATTGGTACCCTGTTGAAAACAATACAAAATAAATTCTGGCATATTAACATTTGCCAAAGAAATACCTTGAGAATCAATCTACAATGAATATCTTTTAAACTTATTTCTTAGCTGTATCAATTGTTAAAAAAATCTTTATTTTTTAAGGGTGCATCCTAGCATCAGTGCTAGTAAAACATTCTGCTGACCAGGAGACTCCTCCCCTAAGGGCTTCAACCCCAACTTCACAAGATGGGTACTGCTACCAAATATTTGCTAACCATGGCCCTGATCACATGTATGGCTAGTATGCCAACAAAAATCCTTAAAGTAAAATAATCAGTTAGATATTTGTAAAAATTCAATTGTGTCATCCTGTTGTTACAACAAAGAAAAAAGTGTCTGAAGAATAAGATCCACAATTTCTTCCAAAAATATCTAAATGGATCTTTTGCATTTCAGTCACATTGTTGATATTCATTCTCGTAGCATTTTTGACCATATTTAGGTTTTAAAGGCTTAAGACTGAAAGCTATATGCACATATAAAATTTTGTTTGTACTCACATTAGCAGTTACTGTGCCATAATCATGATGATCCTGTTCTGATGCCATTTCCCCATTCTGATCAACAAAACCTGGCAATAACACAGCATAGTAATATAAATGACAGACAAAACACAGCCTAAGAATACATAAAATGGAGCAGGAATTATAAGCGTTGGAAATAACTGACAGAAATCAAATAACAGAAAGTGAGAATGAATGCTCAGAGAAAATTGACAAAAGGAACAATATCAAACCATTTCTTGAAAAAATATAACTCAGTTGGTAAAGATAAAGATAAAGATTACATTTACACTCTCTTTCCACTGCTCTATGAACAGTCTCAAAGCGCTTTAAATACTTTATCCCTAGAAGGCATGGCCCCTGGAAAGTATACAGTAAAGTGTAGCCCATCATGCGCAACAATACCAGCCAATTGCTAGGTACTCATTTAACACTAGAGTTGAGTGAAGCAATAAGAGTAAATTATCTTGCTTAAGGAAAGAAACACAAGAAGTTGCTGGCTTGAATTGAACCCAGGGCCTCCCGATCCCAAGTGGACGCCTTAACTATTCAGTCATCTGTGCCAATGGTAAGTGTGGAAGGCACTGAATCTAAAATCAAACAGGAAAGCAGCCATGGCAAGTAAAAAAAATTATTTTTTTTAAATACCCTTGATAAGCGAACCTCTAAATGGGCAAGCAGTTTTGAGAAAATTTGGATAGAGCCAGGAAGGGAATTTGTAAGCATACGTTTTCAAAATGGTGCATATATTAAATTCCAGGCCTCTTGATAATTAATGCCCTTTTTCTTCAAACAGGCTTCTTTTCATCAGAGGAATGTGCCCTAAATACAAGCATTGGTAGTTTTACTCTTTGTAGACATAAACAATTGTAGGACTAAAAGCTTAAATATTCTCACTTTCATCTTGCCATTTTCTGAAGACTACTGTGGGTATAGATATAAAGGGGTTGGATTATTGAATGAAAACCAAATAATTTCTAACAGACATGAAACCAGACAGTCACCTATACTCTCTTTCTCCAACCACAATTAGATTACCAAATAGAGCAGCATGTCAAAACATGCAGAGGCATTCTAGATATTATAAAGAATGATCTGTAATCCAATACTATTAAAACAAGAAATCATACTTGTGTATATGCACTGACAGGATTCTGAGTCCTACCAAGTCAGCATATGTAGGAAGAAGAATTATAAGAAGAAGAGAAAAATAAAATAGAAAGAAACTGTTCTTGTTCTCAGGATAGAATTATTGACAACCTTAACCCCACCAGACAGCATACCAATTTTTCAGTAATTTCCTACAGTACTAAATGCAGAGTAACTGATTTTGCGGTATTTGGGTCAGCATGCTTTTCAGTACTTCTGCTTAAGAGGTCAGGGGGAACAATAGGCTCAAGGAACTAGGTGTGGTAGGGCTAAACCAAATACAACATGCATCAAACTTGAAAAATAATGACAATTCAAATTTACTCATATTAAGTTTTACTACATCATTGCAATAGAATGATTACGTTTAAAACTCAAATTTACATTGAAGCTTATACACAGTTTTCCATTTACTGCCTTTCTAAATTCTTCGTTTCACAATCTACCATCAAAAGATCTTCATGGGAATAGCAAACATAACTGCTCTAAGATGAAGAAATCTGGCTACCTTTAAATCAGTATTTGCAAGAAACTCGCAGAAAATTTAAAAAGTTTGTAGAAATTCATGTCTGCCGGTGTGATTGGAAATTTGTCTTATATAAATTTACTGATGAGGAAAAGGAAAAATTTCATTTTGCGCACAATCTGAGTCTGTATCCACTCACTTGTGTCTTTTTCTTCAAAAGGTGGTTTGACATCTATGACAATATCATCAAAAGGGGAAGTATTCTCTGACTTTGCAAGATTCTCTTTTTCTTCTCCGGGACTGTTATCATTATCTTCAATTTCTGGTCACGAATATAACCATAACAAATTAAGATAAAATGTGATGATTGGCAAAATTACAAAAAAGCATTTAAATAACAAATCAAACATGGGGAGATCAATGAGGTATGATGGTGATAAAAATGTTTCATTATTCACTTGCTTAAAATTGAAATGTATGATAACAATATTTGATAAACGAAAGCATCAAAAAAGAATATTGATCAACTTAAAAGTCAAATATAAAAAAAATTCTTTGACATGATATCCATTGTCCATATTGTACAGTTCACTCACCAGCTTGACTCTCTCTCAATTGTAATGTAAAACATTTCTTTCATTCATACCATAAAAAATCTTATTCACTATCGGGATATGACGTTTATATTTAGATGCCTTCATCGACCAGACAGATGGATTACACTTTATTCTTATTCAGTCAAAAATGTATCCAGCTTTTCATCATCAACACCTACCAAACCAGTGTGTATGATTTCTAATTGGCAAAACCTCATCACACGAGACAAATGGATAATGAACATCTAACAAAGTTATCTGCAGAACACTTTTCCCCAAATTAATCAAAGGATGCAAATATGCATAAAAAATTAACTCAAAATTATGGCTTAAACAAAGGAAAAAGCTTGAAAAGAAATGTTGGTCTATTTGACAGCAAACATATATTATGAGCAAATCAACAGCAGTAAAAGTGAAGCTCCTATTACCAGTGAATTGCTTTTTCATAGCAAACACATATTATGAGCAAATTGACAGCAGTAAAAGTAAAGCACCTATTATCAGTGAGTTGCTTTTTCATAGCAAACACATATTATGAGCAAATTGACAAGAGTAAAAGTAAAGCTCCAATTACCAGTGAGTTGCTTTTTCAGTCTGGGCACAAAGATGAGTCGGACAATGATTGCAGTCAAAATGGCACATCCAAATGCAGCTATAATCTTGCCATACAAAGGAATCTTATGGAAGTACAAAACTGACAAAAGATTGGAAAAAAGGAAATATGCAGTGTTTTCATTTTCATTGTATATTCCATAGATGTTTCAAATTCCATAATCAAACGGGGAAAAAAAAGTTCTTTAACAAAACTGAGTATAAAAATAAGACACTTTACAAAGCAGTGATAATTTTGTTTTAAAACATTTAGGACACTTAAAATGGTTCTGAATAAATAAAGATAAAAATAAGAGAAATCATGCATAAAATACACAAAATAACACCCAAATGCATTTCCACTCTTGCTCTCAATCCAAAAGGCTCCTGAAGTCTTATTTTCACTCCTGAAATTGTAGACATCTAGGTGGTTGAATCAAAGAATAAAACAGTCTTGAGGTTGAATCTGTTGTACATAAAGGCTTAATAGCAAATCAAATTAATCTTCTCTGGTAAACCACCATACTTACGTTCTGAGCCAGCCAGTAAAACAGACAGACATATGACCAAAACTGTTACAGCATAAAATAAAGGTAACAAGATCAGGCCAGGTTTCAGTGGTTTTTCCTGAATAAAATATACAAAATAAATCCGGTATAGCCAGAAGCTCCGTTGTTACAAAATAAATCACATATAGCCAGAAACTCCGTTGTTACAAAATAAATCCGGTATAGCCAGAAACTCTGTTGTTACAAAATAAATCACATATAGAGAGAAAATCTGTGTTACAAAATAAATCCAGTATACCCAGAAACTCTGTTGTTACAAAATAAATCCGATATAGCCAGAAACTCTGTCGTTACAAAATAAATCAGGTATAGCCAGAAACTCTGTTGTTACAAAATAAATCAGGTATAGCCAGAAACTCTGTTGTTACAAAATAAATCTAGTATAGCCAGAAACTCTGTTGTTGCAAAATAAATCCAGTATAGCCAGAAACTCTGTTGTTACAAAATAAAACCGGTATAGCCAGAAACTCTGTTGTTTAAGAAAATAAGTTACACAAATTTTAGTTCAAATTTTCAGTACCATTTACAGACCCCCAGCTTCCCAAGCCATTATATCACCAACTTCTCTGTGGTAACTCATAATCTGTACCACACATGAATTGCCCTTAGAGTGAGCACACAGAGACGACCAAATTTGGTCACCTAACCATTAGGCGTCATAAGTTATGAGAATCAAGCTATATAATTTCTAGAACAGCACAGAGACATGGCCTACATTCTTTGCCTTTTGGCAGTTTCGGTGTGAGCTTATTTTATCGGAAAGAATTTTCGCTCCTACTCACCAAAAAAGTCTTGCCAGTCAGTCGTCGCTTCGTGTGTGAAGTCATAGGGCTAGACTGGGGGCTTTTTAACTTACCATTATCTCAACAAGGGAGCTTTGTACACAAAATCTGATTTGATTTTTGAAATCAGTCCCCTAATTCTAGTCAGCAACCGAGCAAAATTTGATTTTGTGAAGTATTAAAAGAAAAAAAAATTAAACCTCCATCTAGATCTAGTCGACACATCAGCCTATACATGCCGAAAAAATGCCTCTTCTATGTCCTACCTTTGGTAAGATAGGTGCTTTTTGAGTATGTCACCAATAACGCTGAACTTATTCGGTCGCCTCTGTGTCCTTGCCTATAGACAGAAAGCAATGTAAACAAGCACCTTATTTCAAATCAAATGACACCCAAATCAATTCTTCCGTATAGTCTGGTAGTTTCTCTTTATCTACTTGAGATAACAGGTGCAGTTCATCTCAAGCATGAGCAATTAAATTTTTAAAAAATTGCAAAGTCTGAGAAAATTACAAATACCTCACGCCAATGGAACAAGTAATAATTTATTGAATCTTTTGACTTCTTTTTCTTCTTCTTATAAGATTGCAGCTTTCTTTCAGATGAGTGATATGATAGTGATCTGGATACAAAATCAATGGCCATCTGCCTAGGTTCACACTGTAGAACATAACTTGATTTTTAAAGTATGATTCTCTTAAGGTTAATTACCTTGCAAAGAACAACTTTCCGTATGATTGCAAACAGAACAGAGGAAATTATTCCTGACAAAAGTGGTGAAACAAACCAGGAAGCAACTGAAAGAAAAACGAATATAAAGGAGGTCAAAACACATGAAATTCATAATGTAGAGATAACAGATTGAATCATCAGCACAAGCACACTGAACATAGAAGTCATCCATTATTTGAATACAAAGTCACATTTCTCTTTTTGTTCTGCCAGATGGAAAGAAGAATGACAGAGAGGGAAATAGAGTTGAAAAGGGCACAGAAACAGAAAAGTGAGAAGAAAAAGAGGATGGGACAAAAACATTTATCAGCCTAAGCAAGATCTCCAAAAATTGTGACCTTCAGCTTGGAGAATAAGTTTAACAGCCTTCACTTTCTACAACAACTGCCGCTTCTGTCTTCAATAATTACTTACTTACTTCACTTTAGCTTCCTCTTGTACCATGTTGGTGTCGAGGCAGATGCAACGTCTTGTTGTAGGCCTGTACTGTTGCGTCTCTCATTTTCATGTCTTGTTGTTTAATTATGGTTCTGAGTTTGTCGCATCATCTCTTTCTTGGTTTTCCTCTCTTTTGTTTCTTGAAGTACCTTGCGTTGTATTTTCTTTGAGGTAATGAGTTTGATGACATTCTCATTAGATGACCAAACCACTTTACTTGCTGTATTTTTATATATTCATGGACTGATTCTATTCCAATCATTTTTCTTATTGTTTCATTCTTGATCATGTTGTTTTGCTCATCCCAATAGCTTTTCAGAAATATCTCACTTCTATTGTTGCTATTTGGCTTTCTTGGCTTTTTGTTAATGCCCAAGTTTGTAATTGGTAGCATAGTGTTAAGATGAATGTACTTTGGATGATATGTCTCTTAGTATCGATTGGTATGTTCTTGTGCTGTAATAGAGGTAACATTTGCCCTAGGACTTGATAGGATTTCATGTACCTTGTGTCAATTTCTTTATTCAGTCTGCCATCTTCTGTGAACATTGCACCAAAATATTTAAATTCCTATGTTTGTTTAATTGATGAGTCTTCCATGGTGGCTTTCATCTGTTCTTTCTCCCTTCCAATTACCATGCCTCTGTTTTTTCTTTGCTGATTCTCATTTTCCTTTTACTGCAACTCTGATTTAATTTGTTTAGATTTTCTTGTAGCTGAGTTGGATTTTTTGCAATAATTGCCTGGTCATTCATTCACTTCTGTGTTAAAAATTTGTTGGTTATAAAACAAGAATTTCGTCCAGTAACTGATCATAAAACTATATGAAGTTTTATACACTCAATGATACAAAGGCATAGGTGACATGCACCTGAAGAGAACAATTCAGGTTTGTTTGATTATAAACAGTCAAGCTTCTGGCAAGATATTTTTGGCACCTTATAAATTATGGCAGTCACGCCAGGTTCCACAAGGCTTCCAAAAGTCAACATGTGAAAAGCCCTCATCTGCATCTGCCTTTTAATGTCTTCTTTTATTGATGAAGATTCTGACACTCGTATTTACATTCTTCTTCTTTAGGTACTGTGTCTGAAACAGACACTGGCGATCATTTTCCTCCACTCAAAACTGTCCTCAGCTAATCTAATAATGTCATTGTTGCTACCATTCTGTGTTGCCCATGAATTAAGACTGTAAATAAAAGTTATTCTTTGTCTTCTTTACATTTACACTTGCATTTATATTCTAAGATTAATTATTTTGTGTCTGATTGCCCATGCTATGCCTTTGCTTGTAAATAGTCCAAAAGGAGTTCATTAAATTTTCATTAAGCTGCTGTTGATGTTATCTCTTTTGGTAATTGGTTCCACTCTGATATGGTTCTTGGGAAAAATGAAAATTTTCTGTAATTTGTGGTGGTAGATAGTGGTATACAGGTGGGTTCATGGCTGTTTCTGCCAGTCCCAAGAAGCAGGTAGGAAACGCAGGGCCTCATTTAATACCCATCAAGGAGCAAAATATTCACTTGAGAAACCTACCAAACCCAAGATGCGGGTGAGATGGAAAGGACTAAGGCAACCACATCAACATCATATGGCCTAGGATGAACAAGAACTGAAACTCTTCTTCACAAACACATCTTAAACAAAAAAAAGGTCAAATGTCAACATACCAATCATCCCCAGTTTGACCCAGCCAATGCCTTTGGCTCCTTGGGCCACCAAACTGAATCCAACTGTAGCTCCCACTATACTGTGGGTTGCAGAAACTGGCAGACGCAAGAAGGTTGCAATGAACAGCCAAATACATGAGCCTATTCGAGGAGAATGAAAAAAAATAAGAAGATATAACTTAAATGGCTTACAAGGTTGACCAATTTAACAGCACAACAGATATTATGGGCAAACCAAAGCAGACGAGTTCTGCTCAAATTACCAGTGGGTGATTTTTAATTTTATTATCTACAGGCTTAGCTAAGTAACGTTGCAAAGTTTTAAATTTATGAGAACATATTACTTTTTTTTTCTTTTCTCTTCTGCTGAATTAAAAAATTTTCAAACACATACACATGAAAGTGTTGAGATAGATGATGTTAATACTGATGATGATAATGATGATATTGATAATAATAATAATAATGCTTTTGTATCTTTGACAAAATAATGTTCTAAATTTAAGGCTTAAAAAATTGTACCTGTGAGAGCTGATAAATTTCCTAGAAGTAAAAGTTTTTCCGAGTTATTGTAAGGGTTTACATCGACTATTCCTTTCCGTATAGTGTCAGATACCTTGAAACCTGGAAAGGATAAAAAAATACACATATCTGTCATGGCTTTTAACAGACAGAAAGAACACTAAGACAAAAAAAAGTTGCATTAAAGAGCTGAATACTGAATTGTCTACACTTTCACGGCAGTAAGGTGAAAGGGTAAAAATAAATAAAACAAAGAATGAGACTGCCAGATTGGAAGCATCTCACCAGAAAAGACACAATCTGGCACAGACACACACCTTTGTCTTTGGGGGCACAGATGGCTCAATGGTTAGGGCGTTGGCTTGGGATCGGGAAGTCCTGGGTTCAAAGCCTGCCAGAGACTATTTGTGTTTTTTTTTCTTAGGCAAGATAATTTACCCTAATTGCTTCAATCGACTCAGGTGTTAAGTGGGTACCTAGCAATAGGCTGGTATTGTTGATCTGAATATGCTCCACTTTATTGTATACTCCATAAAGGGTATGCCTGCTAGAGGATAAAGTAATGTAAAGTGATTTGAGACTGATCGTAGAATAGTGGAAAGCATTAAATAAATGCAATCTTTATCTTTTTTCAAACTTTTTGTACATGTCTAATATCTACATAACACTATTACAGGTAGGTATGTTTTTATAACATACAAGTGATTGACAGTAAAACCATTGGTAAAATATCTGAAATAGTGAGAGAACCATTCTAGCGTGCTCTGACAAAACACCTTTTTCATTTTTGTTGCGAACATTTTGTTATTTGATTATTCAATACAGATATACCATGTGCATCTTCTGACAAAGTTTCAATTTTCAAACTTTAATAAAATTTGAATTAATTGCAAGTTACTATTTTTCAAAATGCCTTCTTCAATAACCATCATGAGTAATTCATATAGCTCTAATAGAAAAATTCGTTCATTATGCTACATAAAAGTTTGAAAATAGGATTTTCGTTTGGTCAGGTCATTCCAGACTCATACACAATATTTCAGTTCCATTTGATGTTCAGTTTTGAAGATATGGGCGTCAACATGTGACTTTGAATTTTGAAACGCACTATAGTTATATTCTGTTCGCTGTTTGATATCACAATAATTTTGGCATTCAAAATCATTTTTATACTTGAAGAAAAGACACTGTTCAATAAAAGAATTACTATCGGGTGATTCTTTTGAAGTTCTGGTTAAAATGAGAGCATTGACTGCATTGAACAAATAACTTTTGTGAAATATAGATTATGTGTATTATCCGGTCACATCTCATAATACAATGCCGACTGATTCTTTTTCAATATTGCATCACTATGTCACATATCTCATCATCATCATAAAAATCATCCTCATCATCATCATCATCTATCATCATCATCATAAAAATCATCATCATCATCATCA
>JAOYNN010190120.1:0-10861 GCA_025770095.1 Goniobranchus kuniei
CCTCCCCCAGCATGTGTCCAATCCAAATCCACTTTCTCTTTCCAATTTGAGTCCAATTGGTTCATGATTTATGTTCATTACAAGGACTTTAGAATTCTCAACAACCCGATATAACAACAACATTAAATCTTTATCAGGAACCAGACAAAATTTGAATAATGAAGAAGATATGAAACAATTCACCTGAGATTATGAGAAACTGAAGAAAAATTACGAACCGAGAGTACAAACAACTTTCGAATCCCAAGAGAATTAAGACAACACACTAATAGCATCGGCCAAAAATAAGCTGTTGACATCATGGAATCTTTGCTATTTTTGTGAGATAGGCACATTCACATATTTATCCCTGTTCTGCTTGTCCTTTTCATCGAATTTTTGCCATGGATAACAATCTGATAGTTTTATATTTAATCTGTTAATCATGTAACAACAACAAAGCAGGGAACTGAAAATAGATTCAAAATAAAAAAAACAATTTTAAAAATGCCTATGAATTCAGAACCTTGCTTTCAGTAATGAAACTAAACTTGGTTGGCAATGCTCTAGTGCATGTAAATGAGAAAGGTGCTAATAATATGACAAAAGTAAATGAGATAAACAAACAAAAGAATCAAAGATATCATAAGAAGAAAATATGAATAGCAATAAATATGTTTAAATGGAGGATTCTGATGCCATGGGTGAATGACTCACCTCCAATTCTCTCTGTTGTAAGGTCATGCTGCTCATCTAACTTTTCCTCTTTCTTTTCAACCTCGTGCCTATGTTCATAATCTAAACTACTAAACACAGCAGAGCTGCTAGCATTGTCTGTGAAAAGGCTTTCGCCTGCAGTGATTGATGGTTTATCCTCAGTTGTGCTTTTAGAGTAAGATCTGCTCTCTTCAATGAGACTAGTAGATTGTGAAAAAGTCTTAACTTCCACAGATTCCCTCTCAATAACAGTCGCTGATATTTGACTCATTTCATGTGAGCCTTTCTCCACACTTTGAAACATGTGTTTTTCAGTCTCAGGTTTTTCTGCTTTGTCAGTACGGATTCTCTCTTCCTTTATTTCTGAATGCTCCTCTGAAACACGTATCGTTTCTTGAATATTCTCTTTCATTGCAGTTTCATCTTTTTTCAATTCATCTTCTTCGTGAACCATTTCTGTCTTTTGTCTCTGAGATTCTTGTCCTTCAAGGGAGTCTGTCTCAACATTTAACGCCTGAGATGCCATGTAAGAATAATCGGCTCCACTCCCCTCAGACCCAGAAATTTGTTTCTTTGTGGCTTCAAGCTTTTGGTTTTCACCTGCCATCTCTTTGAGATATGCTTGAAGTAATTCACTTCTATCTTCCTCCTCATCATCAGGAATTTCTGGGTAGGATGGTTCTCGGGGTGAATCAGATCCATCTGCCTGCTGGCCACTTTCAGAACTGATACCTGACATTGTGTTGTTGTCACCACCTCCACAAGAAAATCGGTCGAGACCAATCATCAATGCGGCATCACTGGAGGCTGTAGATTGCTGATCTAAGTCATTGATGGCTTGCTCCAAATCATGTTCCCATTGCAAAGGGGAGACTGGGAAAACAAAAATAGGAAAGGTGGATATGATTAGTAGCTTGCGTTGTGTTAAGGAGAGAAATAAGAATGTAGAGCAGTTAAGTCAAAATGAGTCACCTATGAGTTTTAGACCCTCCCACTCTCTGGCCTAATGAGGAAGCCTCAGTGAAGCAATCACAAGAGGTTAATACCTTTCTGAATTGAGCAAGACTTTTCTAGAAGTTATAAGTGTTAAAAATTTTGCTTTCTGAATTTAAATTTGAAATTTCTATGTATACAAATCAATACTATTAATGCCCATTCCTGCAAGGTGACATATGACTCACTTTCACAAGTTCAATAACATAATGTATATGGATGTAACAGAAAAAATGAAAATGTAAACATCCCTCTGATTACACAACAGTGCATACATTGTGCTAAACCATTCCATCAAATTCAAGGATACGGTATGACTTTACTCCTCGTTTCAGAACCATTCATTAGAACATTGATATATTAGACAAATTACTTGCCATTAAGAAATATGTTATTAATTGGCCCATATCTTCTAATGTCAAGTGAACTTCTTTCATGGAGAAAGGTATCAAATGTAAAGGATGAATACATAAAAATCTGCCTGGACTTTGCGCAGTGACTGTGGCAAAACTATATAAGTGATTGGTGTGAAATTCTGACATAAATAAACCCAATATATACTTCACATCATGTTCAAATTTCATTAATATCCATATTTATTTTGCTTGAAGATATTAAGATTTAATGACCAAGCATTCAACCAACAAATATTTAGCTTGCCGATCAGATAGTGTGTAGAAACTGCAAAGTAAATATTAGCAGTTAACGCTACAATGTGAAACCTATTGCACTAAGATTACAATCTAGTACAATTTGCTTTAACAGAAGGTTCTTCCTCTTTAATTCAAGTCTACCTTTTTCTATGTAGCATTAAATTCAGCAGACGATACTGGTCCCTAGAACCTTGTAATATCACTATCTGCTCTCATTGACAAATTCAGTTTCACTCAAATTTTCAAGTGCTCTCAACATAACATTGATCTTCATGTTTGATTTTGTGCTCTCCACATCAATTTACTATGGCAAGTTTATATCAAGTATAGCATATTCATCATAGACATGTTTTGTGTTTTTGTTTTTTGTCATTTCTTTCTTTTTAGAAAAGTATGCAGCATTACTGCATTGATATGAAAAAACTTTCTTGACATGAACATCAGACAGAAAAAAGAGTTATTGACCAAAAATGATTAGACCGGATGAACGTATTCACTAGGTTGAGGAACTTATTCGCTAACATAAGACAACCCCAGAAAACATCAAATGGCAAAGACAAATTGCTCTGAGGTTGAGGTGTAGTACAAGCAAGTTCCATTTCAAGATTTAGTGAGAAAGATTTAATCTAAACGGAAACATGAAGATAAGAAAAAGTGATAATGTGAAGGTGAAGCCAAAATTACGGTCCAGGATGTTTTTTAGACAAACGCAAGCAAAATTATGAGACTTGCATCATGTTTACAGCTGAGAAAGATTTCACATTTGCATTACCCATGAACAGACAGAATAACGTAGTATATGACATAAGTAAAATATGCTATTTCCCAGGTAAACTTTATCATGATAAAATTAGCTTTTCAAAAATGATTATGGTCCTGACTGGAGTGTCATGAAACAGAAAATCTGGTGTATATTTCATTGACACTAAATTGAATGTCAATGGCTATATTCAGTTGCTAAGTTTAAAAATTGATATCAGACTGTGAGCAGTTGTAACCAAAGAAGAAAAGTATTTTCCAATGAGATGGGGCAACATCGCACACCAACCATGCAGCTCATGACTATATAAGTATATTGTAATCCGTAGAATCATTACTTTTATTACAAAATGTGGGTTGCCACAAGAGTTCCCCAACATAAATCCAATGGACTGCCGTGCATGGAATTGCCTAACAGAGAAGGTGTTTGTGCCAAGCTCACACAGAAGAATAGCTGAAGTGAAAATTTCAGAATGCTGGAAACAGATATCTCCAAGAGACGTGGAAATTCCCATATTTGTCTAGGAAAGGAGATTATGACAGATGACTTGACCCATTAAAAGTATACTTCCAATATCTGATATATAAATTTTAAATAACCTTTGAATATATACATACAACTTTTTTCCCAGTTATCTTTGATGATTTCATTCACATTTGCCATAATAATGTGATAAATTCTTACTTTCACATGCCAATATTTTCTGAGATTAAGGTTCAGGCAGTTTTTCTTTTACTCACCCATTACATACTAAACACTAAGAGGCATAAACAAGTATCCACTTTTGAAACATAAAATTTTATAAATCCTTCCGATAATGAACACTTTTTTGTTTAAATGTAAGGAACTACACATTTCTGTTGGCTATTCAAAGTATGCCTCCTTCCTTTATCGCATGTGAAGTACGTGTTACGTTGTAGCTTCTGTGTTTTTTTTTCTTCTTCAAATCAGTATAGAAATCAAATCTCTCCATTGTAACACCACCTTTTACTTGATACATTGCAAGAAAAGAGGTCAGTTTTAATTAAATGATCAAATAAAGAGAAAAATGTGAAAGGAAGCCTCTAAGGTGAAATGGATATCAGAAATTCTGGAAGTTGGGATGTTTGCTCACAAAGCTGATTTGGCTGTATCCTCGTCTGACCATTAGACTCGGGAATTGTTTCCAAAGACAGGACACATCAGCAAACAGAGTTCACATGCCATCACTGTGTATGATGATCTTCAGATGCCATTAATGCAACCACATAATCATTTCCCATGGTAGTCAAAAACTTGTGGCAATGGAACCTCAAGGCCTAGTCTGTACCACACAGGTACCTGTTCATCACCTCAATGCCAGAAGACTTTACAAAGGGCCCCAGTTGACAGAGCCTTGTCATAGAAGCAGGCGACTGAAATGGGCAGCACAATGCTTTCCTAGATATTACTGCAGTGGAGATGGGTATTCTCGTCAGATTCAGATAAATCAAAAGTCTTCTTCGGCAAAAAAGACGGCCTAACTCAAGCATGGAGGCCTATAGAGGTTAACTGACTGCTGCATCTCTGAGATTGACTGATGGAAAGCCAGCACCCATTTTACACCATGGCAAATGGAAAGAAAAATAGACATGGAGGAGATGTGTTTTGCTCATGTCTTCTAATCTTGACATCAAACCATTCATCGCTTTAATTTTGGGAATGCTTCAAATAGGTGGATACATGTTTATGCCTCCCAGTACATTTTCAGTTTAAACTAGAGGTAAGGAAGCCAACCACATCTGACTTAAAAGAACATCTATTTAAAGTTGAGAATACATGGATCATCCGGCTATTAATTGGGCTATTTTGAGGGCACAGATGGCTCAATGGTTAAGGCGTTGGCTTGGGACTTGGAGGTCCTGGGTTCAATTCCCACCGCGACTACATGTGTTTTTTCCTTAAGCGAGAAAATTTACCCTTATTGCTTCACTCGACTCGGGTGTTAAATGAGTACCTAGCAATAGGCTGGTACTGTTGCACAAAATGTGCTCCACTTTACTGTATACCCCCAAGGGGTATGCCTGCTAGGGAAAACTTGGAAAGCGCTTCGAGCACATAGTGGATTTATTGGTAAATAAAAGCTCACATTTAAAAAAAAAATGTGCTCAATAACTAACTTTGAATTCAATGTATTTGTGATTGATATTAATTCTTTAATTTTTAAGGACAAACTAATGAGAAGAAAAAACCCACTTACCATCCTCTTGTTCCCTGACAGGTGACTGCTTTTCTGTATTTCCAAAAACCCTCATCAGACTTTCTTGATCCTGGGATGCAATCAGAGTGTAGTCAGAAGGAGATGGAGGTCTGTCTGAAGCACCATCTTCACAACTCATTTTTCCATCACCATCATCATCCTCATCATCATTCTCTACATCTCCCTCATCCGGCTCAATATCTTCACCTTGCAAACTGTCTTTTTCCATGTCTGAATCTTTCTCAACCCTCAAAGAAGCATAAACTGCTTCTTCCACTTCAGTTTTCGTCTGGCCAGCAGGTTCAAATTTCTCTTCACTATCTGATATTCCTAGTGAAATTTTCAGCTGTTCGGGACCTTGGGAAGCAATCAAGGTGAATTCAGAGGGTGAAGGGGGACGTTCCATATAACGAACACTTGTCATTTGTTCTTCATCTGAAGAAGAAGTCATCTGGTCATCTAACTGACGTCTAGCATAAATGGCCTGCTCAATGAGAATGTGTTGAGCTGAGTCAGCAGAAATTCCTCCTTCCGATTCATTTTCATCTTCACCATCTGCATGCTCATATTCTGATCCTGTCATTGTACATTCTGACCCAGTCATTGTCTCACTCTGGCCTGTATATTCTGAACTACTCATCACTTCACTTGGAGCAGTGTAAAAGGATCCAGAACCAGTTGTACTTTGTGCCATTTCATAGTCACTTTGGGAAGTGGCATACTCAGACCCAGAGATACTTGACGCCATGGCAGCAGCAGCAGTTGGAAGGTCATCTGTCTTCTTTCCCTCTCTCGGCAAAGAAACACTTTCCCCTTCAAGTATTTTGTCCTCTGAATTTATTTGAAAATCATCACGGATGCCATATCCTGCAGTTAAATCAATTTGACTTATCTCCTCCTCCAGGTCACTGGGAGAACCTGAACGGTCATGAACCTCAGTGGATGATGTTGGATACAGAGGTGACCGAGGCGGTTGAAGAGCCATGTTGAGTCCATCTACGGGTCCTTTCAGCTGACCAAAGATATTCCTGGATGGAAGCTGGTTTTCTTCTGAACTTTGGGAGGAACTAGGAGGGGAAGACTGAAATTGGCCAGGGGATCCAAAAGCAGGTTGAGATGTTACAAGTCGATTATTGTCATCACCAGTCATGTCAAATGCGTCTCTCAATAATTCAAGGAATCTTTCTGTTCTGTCTACAAAAACATAAGAATAGCTTTCAGAATCTGTGACAATTTCCTTTCCTCCATGTTCTTCTATTTGTGCCTTATCACCATCTTCAGGTACATGTTTGACTTCTGTGTCTCTCTCCTCCACAGTAAACATTTCAATGCGATCAGTTGAAGTTTCCATAGCTGTGGGTATATCAGAAGGCGGATAATCATCTTTCATTTCATGAGTGAGAGCCGTTTCTTCTGTGTCTATTCCTTTTTTTAGCTCTTCCCTTTCCAATTCTGTAAATTGCTCCAATCTGTCAACAGACCTCTCCATTTCATTATCACCATCCTTCATTTCAGCTTCACTCTCTTTTGGTATATCTACATGAATACTTTTTTCTGCCTCAATTATCTTGGACTGTTCACTGTATATTTCATCAAGATCATCCTCAGATTCTTCTTCTTCATGCACTTGCATATGCTCAATTATATTCATTTCCCTAATAAGACTTGAAACTTGTCCTTCCTCCAGACTCTCTGCCTTCTTGGTTTCTTCTTCAATTTTTCTGACAGCTTGTATTTCATCCAGACTCTCTGTCATCTTTGTTCCTTCTTCTTCTATTTTTCTAATTTCTACTTCATCCAGACTCTCTGTCATCTTTGTTTCTTCTTCTTCTACTTTTCTAGTTTCTTCTTCATCCAGACTCTCTGTCATCTTTGTTTCTTCTTCTTCTATTTTTCTAGCTTCTACTTCATCCAGACTCTCTGTCATCTTTGTTTCTTCTTCTTCTATTTTTCTAGCTTCTACTTCATCTAGACTCTCTGTCATCTTTGTTTCTTCTTCTTCTATTTTTCTAGCTTCTACTTCATCCAGACTTTCTGTCAGCTTTGTTTCTTCTTCCCTTTTTCTGGAGGCTTCTAATTCATCCAGACTCTCAGTCGTCTTTGTTTCTTCTTCTATTTTTCTAGCTTCTACTTCATCTAGACTTTCTGTCATCTTCATTTCTTCTTCCATTTTTCTGGTAGCTTCTATGCTTGTATGCAAAGCTTCTTCCACAATTTCCTTACTCAATTTGTATTCATACTCTGTGACATCAGTATGCAGCACCTGATCATCTGAAACAATAGTGTCGTTTTCTCGATGACTGGGTAATTCTTCCAATTCAGTATCTTTTTCTATTTCCTCTTGGGTAATGATTTCATGTTCTTCATTATCTACACCAGGACTTCCTTCCACTATTGAGTCAAAATCAGCTGATGTATGTTCTATTTTCTCAGAATCTTCTTCTGGTACCTCTTTGAGGGAGGCTTCTGTTTTCATTGAATAGCTACCTTCTTCAGTAGACTGGGAATACTTAGTGTCTGAATCTTGTTTTCCGACTGTTATCTCCTTGTCATAAACATCTATTGGCTCATCTGAGACAATATCAGTATCTTTCTTTTCTTCCACATAAACTTCAGGTAATTGCTCCTGACTTTTAGTGAGATCACTTTCAGATGATCTCTCTGCAATCTGTTCTAGTGACAGTTCAGTGATGATTGAATGAGTTTGTTCAATCTTGACTATCTCTTCACTGTGCTGTTGCTGAAGTTTGTCCTCATTTTCCTGGGAAGTGCGAGACATAAGAGCAGCTGTTAGCTGATCTTGCTCATCAATTTCCTTGTCTAAACCTTCACTGATATCTTCCTCACCAATGAACTCAAAATCTTCTTCTAATTCATCCTCTGGAGAAGTAATCAGACTTTTTTGTGGTTCAATCTCATGCTCACTTTTTATCAAGCCCTCTTCAGGTACTTCGTATTCACTTTCACTGGATGAGATATGAGGGGAATGAATTGGGACGTCAGGTAAATCTACATCCAGTACCGAATCTTCTTTCGGAACTTCCTGATAGGACTCTTTTGTTTCCACACTGTGTTCATATTCATCATACAATTCTCGTACAGAGTCTTCAAACAATGTTCGTACTGTCTCAGGTTGTTCCATGACGTGACCTTCTGCACCCTCTACTTTGATTGTATTGGAGCTGGGTTGAATTTCCTGACATTCAGCAATACTTTGACTGATGCTTGGAACATCAGATGCTTGTCCTTCTACATCTTGGGTCAGCACATTCTCTTCAGCAATGCCACCAACAAGTGGCTCCTTCAATTCTTCTACAGCAAAATCAAAGCCATCATCAACAGCCACTTCCTCTGGGATGTCAGCTTCCATCTTATTATCAAAAAGCTGTACTGCCTCTTCCTCAACCTCCTCAATTTCAATTGAGCCCATCCTCGTTTCTATGAGTACTTTCTGGGACAAGGTTGTCCTTTCTGCTAATTCACTTGAATTTAACCATGTGACCACTTCCTCATCAGAGACAAAGTTTTTAGCTTCAAGTTGACACTCAGCTTCATAAGTGATGAGGTCTTGCTCATCTTGGTAAGGTTCTTTGTCTCTAACCTCCTCAAACCTTTGATCTTGTTCATCACTGGATTCAGAATATTCAACTTGGCCCTCTGAGGAGATTTCCTTTTCAATGCTCTCTTTTCTGTCAACAGGGGTTTGTCTTTTTTCTGTGACTGATGTTTCATGTTTCAATACCTCAAAATGAACCTGATCGTAATACTCATTTTCCTCTCTTAGAGCAGGAGCAGCAGTTGATGTTAATACCTCACTTTGGGCAATAAAATTTTCTTCTTCCACCTCCTGCTCTTCATTTTCAGGCAATGATACAATTTCAGCGCTTACTGGCTTGACAGAATCTGATGTGAAAGTTTCCTTCACAAGCTCATCTTTGAGTTCTTCCTCACCTTCTTCATCCGGAAGGCTACAGATAGTTGTTTCTGTTTTGGCTGCCTCCCTCACCATAAAAATTTCTTCAACTACTTCTTCTTTGGTCTCAAAATCAACGTCACCTTGGAAAGGTGCCGATTTGTAACATTCTTGTGCCTCTTCTGGAAAGAAATCTTCCTCCTCCTCAATTGTCACTTCAAGAATTTTTGCCTCTGAGTGCTCTATGATCTCTTCAATGTTTTCACAAGGTGTGGCGCGACTTTCAACAGATTGCTTTTCTTCGTTGGTTAGTTCTCTCTCAACGGCTTTTAATTCTCCAACTTCTTCCACATCTTTTTCTACCCTCAATTCTGTGCTAGGCGTTGAAAGTTCTCCTTCAATGCAATGTTCAGCAGGGGCATGGATAGAAATACCAACTGTCGAGCCTTCCCTGTTCTCTAATGACTCTGTTACTGGACTGACATGGGAAAGGCTTTTTTGTTGCTCTGCAACATATGTTGCTTCAGAGCCATCATCTTGACCCCCTGTTTCTGAGATCCCATGGTGGGTGTCTTGACTCAATGCTGGAAGCTCAGTATCAATATCTCTCATGGAAACATCAGTGTCCAGTTGACTATCAATTGATTCGACAAGTTCACTTTTTAATTCTGAAAGATCATGTGTTGTTTCGTCTTCTGTTGCTTCACTTTGAATTTCCTCTTGCAACACATCCTCCTCTGCTAAGCCAATGCCTTCTGGGCCTTTCTCTCTGTGACTCAGTTCAGGGTCAAATCCAGTTGCATTTAGTTCAAATTTTCGTTCCAGTTTTGTGACAACTTCTTCAATTGTTTCAACCTTTTCTCTGACCAGTTCATGGGTGGCTGGATCCGTGAGAGAAGTGTATTTGATATTGGTGATGGGAGAGATATCTCCCTGATCAACTTCTTCTGGCTTTGTCTGACTTTCTTGGGGTAAACTGTCTTTATGCGGCTCAGATGGCCTTTCCTCAGACAATGCTAGCTCTGTGTCATGCATAATTTCCCTCCTGCTTTCATCAATATTGCTACCTTTATCATGAGGAAAATCTGGAGAGCCCAGGCCAGTCCAAAAGAAGCATTAAAAGAAAAGGATGAGTCCAAAGAATTAGTTAAAAAACAAAAATTATTAGACAAAAGAAAAAGAAAGGACAGGAGAAAAAGGAAGGGTGATGCTGAATCACATAATGGTCTAAAATTAAGAAAGGTTAGATTTAAAAAAAAAAAAAAATCAAAAACACAACTTGAAAATGTACATATATATACAAAAAAATTATTAACTTGATGACACATTGAATTTTTTTTCTTAGAATCAAGTCACTGCATATCATGGTCTAACAAATGGGAAACCAAAAGGAAATGGAACAAATAAATCAAAGCCTCTTATCAGATTTGCTACTATTTCTAATTCATTGAATTAACTTGTGGGAATGATGATACTATTCTTCTACAACTAAGGAGTGCATTGAATTCCTCATTTCTATCAAACTTAGTTCGACAATTCAATTTTTGCCTCAAAAAAGGTGTTATTGATCAATTTTAAGTCTATAATGTCTACACCAATGTGAAAGGAAACCAGGTGGGGAAAGGGGG
>JAOYNN010190231.1:0-10860 GCA_025770095.1 Goniobranchus kuniei
GGCGTGGAAAGCAATGGCAAACTACCACATTATGCCGTATGCCTAGTATGATTAGGGCTCTACTCCTAATTCCCCTACGCTCAGTCATGGGTACGGGACTAACTTTACTTTTTTATTCACTTATTTATCTGTAGGAACACTAGCCACTATATTTTGCCTAGCTTGACACAGTGTGCAGCAAATAGTACGGGCTAAGCTTGTTTACATTATGTACATGTGCTGTGGTCAGAACTTACTTGCCTGGGTTGGCAAAATTTCCTCTTTAAAGAGAAGGCAGCACTTATCTACACTAGTGTTTCCTTATAGCTCAATGTGATACTCTCTGCAAGTTTTATTTCATTGCATGACAACAGGAAGCCATGCCATGATAGGGTGACTTGAAAAGTCTTATGTGGTTACAGTGGCACAGTGGTAGTGTGCTGGTCTTGCAATCGAAAGGTCACAGAATCGAATCCCGGTGTGGGCATTGGGATTTATCCCTTAGGCAAAGTTGTTAACACTAATTGCCTCTGTTTCGCAGTGCTGTTCTTACAGCTGATGTTTAGTTTTTCAGTTAAAAGCCAAAAGACAAATTTCCCTTCGGGGATGAATAGAGTGGTAATTTTTAAATCTTCTCCTTAATTGGTAATACCAGATAACATTTCAATGGAGATTCTCCCAAGCCTGCAGACCAACAGTTTTTGCGAAGTCAGAATATTTTACTGTCTTGTTTGTTAATGTCTGTGTTAAGGACATAGTCTTCTGAACAGTCATTTTTATTAAAGTTTATGTAATAGAGCATATCCCTTTAAACCTTTCCAAAGTGGCCATCAGTCTATACCATCCACTTTTCTCTTTCATCTTGAGTGACTTCACAGTAGTTTCTTCTCTTTGGTCATAATATTCTGTATATATGTTACCAGTACAAGAAAAGGAAAAAAAAGAAGAATTACATGATTTTTACAAGGTCAAGGGTCCCTTTTGTGCTTTGAAAAAATGAAGTTGTGTTCAGGTCTGTATTTTTTGTTCTTTTAAGTATTAAGCTGTAGGTGTTGTGCGTCACCTGGAAAGTCAAGTTTCGACCTAAACATCAATTTTTGGATGTTTGTTTTTATCAAGAACTTTTTCTCTTCAGGTTGATTTGAGGAGATTGAATGCGTATTCCATTTTTTACTAATTTTTTAGATATCGATGGTACCTAGAAGGGTGTATCGATTTTAGGGAATAAAACACTCATTAATTTTAGTAACAGTCCCCGACTTAACCTTTTGTCAGTACACCAAACATGGCTGATGATGTAATTGTTTGATCAGCTTTTAAATCTATGTGCGACGGCAAAAACTTAATGGAGCCAAAGAAACACAATAATCTCCTTTGCATTATTTTGTTAAAAGATAGGATTCACTATAACAAAACTTCCAAATACAGCCAAAAGTTCTTCTGCATGAAATATTGTTTCAAAAAACGAGCCTAAAGTTTGAAAGGCATGCATGAAAAAATGTGTGTACCAATGTATGAATTTGAGTGATATATTGTAACAAATCCAAGAGGGCCTCCACTTCCATGGCAACCTGGAGTGTAGCCACAAAAAATAATCTACATATTACAACTCATCATCCCATCATGACTCAGATTGATGTAATGTATAAGGAAAATTTTTGTTTCAGAACCTGCACCCCTGCCCTCCTTAACACCACCAGAGTTACCGATTTTTTGGTAATTTCCTATATATGCATTACTACATGCCGAGTTACTGATTTTTCTATATTTGGGTAAGCACGGTTTTTAGTACTTCTGCTCAGGAGGCCAGTTAATGGGGAACAATAGGCTCAGAGAACTATGTCTGGTTTTTGTCCATTTTGTAATATAAATGTCATCTTTTCTTCTCAGGCTGTAGTGGGGGTTTCCCTTATCTTGTTGGTGGAAAGTATGCTGAGGACTTTGGAATTGTGGAGGAAGAATGCAATCCTTATAAAGGGAAGGATGGAAATTGCAGTACCAAAGCCAAATGCACTCGGCATTATGCCACTAATTACAGATACATAGGAGGCTACTATGGAGCGTGAGTTAAATTTTAAATTAGAAATGCAATTTGGATATATTTCTCTTAGTTCGTGTGTTTGATTTTATGTTTCAGATGATTATTAACCTTCTAACCTCCTATTTTTGATTTATTTTTTGCATTTCACTGCCATATTTTGTGTTCAAATCATTCATTTTTATGGTGATATTTTTAGTTGAATAAGATTTTTTTTCATTTGTAAAACTCATATGCCTAACTTTAAATAGATATGTCATGAGTCAAAACTAACACTGGAGTTTTTTTTCCCCTTTTACTGTTTATAACTTCATATAAATTATTGCATGTATTTGTGAACAAAAGTGCACATAAATTGTCTGTCTGTATGTCTCCATGTCTGTCAGACAGTGTAAAAACACATTCAAAACAAATCTACAGACATTTCTGATATGAGGGGTCATATGACAACTTTCATGCGAAATTTAATGAGAAACTTCCTTTACTGCGTTTGCCTTAGATCTTTCCGATTATGGCTAGATGTTCTAAACCCTTGTGGCAGCAAATGTGTCCTCAATTTGTAGTTGCCTCTGTCTAATCGTTTTGATTAATGATCTTCCAAGATTAGCGTCTTTCAGTACTCATTCGTCAGACCTTTTCTCAGTCCATGACATCCTCATCATTCTTCTGATAAACCACATCTCTACTGCTTCTAGTGTCTTTTCTGTTTCTTTGTTTGATGTCCAACACACATCCATATAGTACACTGACCATAAAGATATGTTTTCATTACCTTATATTGGTGTTCACTCCTATGTTTCTGTTTGGCAGTATTGATTTAGGGGAATGTATCGTTTTGGCTATTCTTTTTCTTATTTCACCTATGCCTCTAACATCTGATGTTATTAGATAGCCAAGGTAGGTCTATTTGAAACTTGTTTACTAACTACATTGCATTGGGGTTTGTGTTGTTTGTTTTTTTTTAATTACCATGCATCGTTTTTTTCATATTTAGAGACAGGCCCTTATTTCACTCTCAGACACAACAGTATCCAAAAAGGTTTTAAGCTGTTCTTCAGATTCTGCCATTAAAACTGTATCATCTGCATATCAGAGATTAAGATTTTCAATAGTTACTTTTAGTCCTGTGTATTCTCTAGATTCCTTAAGATCATTTCACTAAATAGGTAAAAAAGATCAGGAGACATTACACATCCTTGTAGCACACCTCTTTTAATGTATTTGAATTCACTATGTTCTCCTTCAATTCTTACAGCTGCAGTTTGGTCCCAGTATAGATTACGAATAACTCTCAGATCTTTACCATCAATGTCTAGTTCTTGTAACATCTGAAATAATTCTTCATGTCTGACTTTGTCAAAAGTCTTTGAATAATCAATAAAGCAGAGGTGGAGATCTTTTTGCATTTCTATAGTTCTTTCCATTATAATTGACTCGGAGTGCTTTTCCCGCACATGTTGCGGGGGACCCGGTTATTGTGTCAGGGCGGCTTGCACACCCCTTGCGGGAATGAAAGTGCGATTTTTTTGTGCGCCGATGATAGTAGTAATTAAACATTAAACTGCTAGCGCTGCCACTTGATTCTAGCTCTCTTTTCATGTCAATAGCTCCAAACCCGATTGACCTTGACCGTCTGAACTATTTTTTGATGATTTTTTTCCCCCTGAACCCCTTTGAATCAGCTGATTATGGCTTCGAGAAGAAAAGATCTGAAGCATTCAATAAGTGTGTGTCTGGCGGCTCGGATGGAGAGTACACGTTCGATGTAGATGATCAGGACACTAGATCTAGATTGTGATAGCTCTACAAACGATCAGCCTGTTGCAGGACCGACCAACAGGGATCCATCCCCACAAAGGGGGTGTGGCAGGGGAAATATGAGGAATGCAGCTGATAGATCTACATCTAGACCTAGATGGGGCACAAGCTGTTTGACAGAGGGTAAACAAGCAGGGAAGAGAAGAGGATTGGACTGAAAACATTGAGGGTTTTCCCACAGACTTTGCCTTCACTGCCAATCCAGATCTACATGTCCCTGATGATGTAAATTCACACCTAGATTTACAAATTTCTTTTTTGTCGTCATTTTTGGATTACAAACTCCACCAAAAAATAGGAAAATGACAACACAGCTGCTGTTCCAGTGAATATTATAGATACTATATCTGTATCTGTCTGAATCAGTTTATGATCAGAATGACCTGTTTTTGTCGTGAAAATGCCCTATTATGTCATTGTCTGTGTGTTGCCCAAAAGTTTTTTCATTTTTCAAAAAGTGTCCACTGGTCAAGGGTTCATAAAATTCAAACCAATACACCATAACACAAAATTAAAAAACACACAGTCACATAAATATATATAAAAACAACACCTGAAAGTTTGGTGGATGTAATTTAATATTTAATAGGACAAATAATTTTTGAAAATGTTAAAAAAAAAGTCCAGCACTCAAAGGTTCTGCTTTTTCTCAGGGCTAGCACTCAGAACCAGATCGTAAAAGAAAATATTGACTACTATGTTTCTTTAATGCATTCATAAGTCATCCACTTTATTTCAGATGTACTGAAGCAGCCATGATGCAAGCCATTTATGATAGAGGGCCCATCGCAGTCAGCTTTGAAGTGTATAATGATTTTTTTAATTATCACTCTGGAATTTACCACCATGTTTTTAATGAACCTCTCCTCGGCTTTGACCCTTTCCACATAACCAACCACGTTGTTCTTATTGTTGGCTGGGGTGTTGATGAAACGTCCAAGCAGAAATACTGGATTGTGAAAAACAGTTGGGGAGAAAACTGGGGCTTGAATGGTTATTTCTGGATCAGACGTGGAAATGATGAATGTGGAATAGAGAGCATTGCTGCGGAGTCCACACCTATATATACTTATGACAGGGATTGAATTTTTACAGGGTTTTTTCTAAGAGAGAGGATTAGACATTTGTTTTTCCCATATTATTAATGAAGAAAGTTCCTGATTTTTTTTTTTTTTTTTTTTTAGTTCTAGTCTAACTGATGTAATTGTGAACACAACAAAATTCAACTCAAAAGGAGACGGATTGAAAACTGACTTACATGTCTTTACTTTAGATGAGATTATCAAAGTTTGTTTATTTTAGTCCTTCTCAAACAATGGTTCCCAATTTGTTTTAGTTTGTTTTGTTCTGTTTGTTAGGCCTATTACAAACAATTAGGGAAAAAAAGGGGAGAAGAGGATTAAAAAAGCATTTGTGCCTTTAATAAGTCATGATTCTCAGGGTTTTTTAAAATTTTGTTTTGTTTAAAGGCCTACAGCAAATTATTCCTCTTCAATTTTGTCTGCCAATGGGTTTTTTTTCCTATCTCTTCTAGTGGGCACAAAACAAAACCCAATTCAGGGATCCCTAAAAGTAAAAAAAAACCAAAACAGTGCAGACTACACTCTTCACACATACCCCATGCACTACACAGCACACTCATGCTTTTTCTATAGACAATAATCTTAATTATTATTTTCTCTACTATTGAGAAATAACAAAATCTGCTCAAATTTTACCTAAACTGAAGGATGCTGATTTCATAAATGTTTCTAGATTTCTTTCTGCGATGGATGCCTGCTTTGTTAGAGTCATTTAAAACTTTCTCTAGTCCAGCCACATGACATCAAACGATGCATCGGGGTGAGTGACGATGACATATTAGCCCCTCGCAGCAGAGGTTCAAGACTGATAGGAATTGGTTCTCAATACCTACAAATTAGGTGCATCCTGTGCATACGCATATTGACCGATAGCAAGGTTTGTCTGTGTGCGTTTAATAGAGTATTATAGGGGAATTGTACCTATTGGTACGAACTGACAAGGATCTCTTAATTGGGTTTTGGCCTGTGCTCCCCTTAAGGCAGCTCTCGCCCTCACTGATTCGTAAGAGGTAAGTGAGGGTTGATAGAGAGCTTCTTCTCTCATCTGTCTTCTTCTGTCAGGTTCTCTTTTGTGTCCTCAGAGGGGAGAGATTTGCTGGAGGAAGGAACTTGAAATTTTTCAGTGGCTATACTATAAATAAATAAATATAGCCTTTGTATTGATGGCATGTCTTAATGAAAATAAGAATTGGATGGAGGGGGTAGTGAGGACGTTATGCCTATGGCAAGAGCCCGGGCATTGTCTATTACATGTTGTGTATTTTATATATGTTATGTCTGTGCTCAAATTTTAAACCAAATTGTCACTGGATGGACAAATAAGGATTATTATTATTATAATCAGTGTATAAATGATCTACCAAAGCCTGGTACTTTGAAGGTATGCGGACTAATAAAGAACTGTGTTGACCATTAGCATGACAATTCCCCCCGTTAATGTTTGTGGGCTTCACCAGGTATTTCCTGGAAGCATGGCGATAAAGTGGAGTGGGCCGGGAAAAAAAAGAGGTCGATATGAGTGAAAGTAAGTAAAGATATGGAAGGAAAAATTCCAGAGCTGGAAAATATGTCTACCCGCTATGTCAAAATGTTGTTAAATCGGCTGTTGATATAAGTGGATTTTACTATAGTTGTTGCTAGCATGAAAATAAATGTCTAAACATTCAATTCTTAGTGTTAAAGTCCTTTTCTGATGGAGCCAGTACAAAAGCTTTGATTGTTCATACATTTTTCTCACCTTCATTATGTGCAATTTTGTACGTGGAAATTTGAGTGAAACTGAATATACAGTCAAGGACAGATATATTGACAATGCTTATATCGACATGACACCAAAGTCCCATTGTTTTTTTTTTGCCATATAACATTAGTAGATAAAGGTCACATCTATCGACATAAATTTTACCTGTAGACGCTTATATCGACATAGTGATCAATCAATCTTGACAATAATCGGCCTAAACTTGGCCAACGATATCCCATTATGAGGTCAAATAATAGCCTCCTACAACCCGTGAATAAGACCAATGAAAGCCAATGAAAAGACACTATCTGATAGATCACTCATATCCAGTGAATAAGACTGGTGCGAGCCAATGTAATGGCAAGATTATTGACCACTCAAATCCCATGAATAAGACTAGTGCCATCAGAGAGAGAGAGAGAGAGAGAGAGAGAGACTGGCTGACAGACTCTCAGAGAGAGAGACAGACAGGCAAACAGACTGACAACTCTCAGAGAGAGAGAGAGAGAGAGAGAGAGAGAGAGAGAGAGAGAGAGAGAGAGAGAGAGATAGTTCAAGCCACCAGTGTACAGAAATAATAATCCTTCACTATCACTGAGACGGCAGCTGATGTATAATAAAAATGGGCCTAAAATGACCTACTTAATTAGGCCCTATTTTATACTGCCATCCATCTCTCCCAGGTCTAGAGTGCAATCATTTGCTTTACACTCGTATGACATACTCCAACAGTAGCATTAGAGCCTATCTTTGAATTACACGATTGTGCTTAGCTATGGTAGGCTATAATTGAGATCTCTTGCTCTCTCTCTCTATTACTATTACTACTACTACTTCTATCATTATTACTACTACTACTACTACTACTACCTCGTCTTTTCCAGTTGTTTCCCTTTCATTGTTTGGTGGGACTGATATATTGACACGACGCTTATATCGACATTTGGCCGCAGTCCCAACAATATATCCGTCCTCGACTGTATAATGCTCAACCATAAAAGCTTTTGTATTTGTTTATTCTGAAAGTTTTCTTGATCTTACAGTTACAATTAAGAGGAGTGATGATCACAGCTGACCTGCCAATTGAATATATTTAATAATGAGATGATTCTGAGTTGTATTAAAATCAGGTGAATGTTTTGCTGTAATATATTTTGTTGTTGCCTCAGCAAAATATTCAATTTGTCTTTCACGTGTAGTTTTCCAAGTTGAGTTTTTACTATTGTATTATATTCTCATACTTGACATATTGGAAATACTGGATTAAATATATTTTCTGTGACTATGATTTCCTTGTTCTTTTTATGACATAAATAAGCCTATAATTGTCCTCAGTTTTTCTTGAACAAAGACAATTACGGAAAAGGAGGAAGACTAGATGAACATTTTTATAAAGCAGTTGGGATATTCAACTGAGGCTCTTGAAATTGAAATGAAAATGCAGACAAAGTGACTGTAAAAATGTAAATTACATAAATCGCATTATAAAATATCATGAAGAATATCAGTAATACAAGAAATTCAATGTTTTATAATTTCATAAACATAATCACCTTGTCTGAGCTTTTTCTCTTCCATCCACAGTTAAATTATGGAACCTTTTGTCAATAAATATAAAAGCAGGTATACATAATACCAACCTAATACTATTTAATTCCACGCCTTTGGCCAAAGTCGACAATGTTCTAAATTAAACTAATCACACTTTCCTATTACAACGATCACATTCAAAACTTGCGCTTATTTACTGTAAAACTGTGATGTAGCTTGTTTAGCGTAAAATGTTAAAAACAATTCTTTATGGTGGTTTTAAGTCCTTTGTTGATGGCATATGGTGACACTGCAGTTGTCACTAACCTGAACATCAATTCACATCTCACAAAAATTGTAAATTATTGCTAAAATAGTAAAATGAGAAAAATGATTGCATTTGCGAAATCATGGTAACAAAGTTAAGTAATTCACCCTATCTAAGTTATTTCAGAACAAAGGGATTTATCACAAGTGTTTTTACGAACTGCATGAGGACCTGCCAATGTGCCGATTCTTGTGCAGATATTGTTAGCCATATCATGTTTGTATTGTATTGAGTATGTGTTTGTATCACACTTGCAGACTGGATTACTCATCTATTTGCAAAAGGTCATTGTTAGAGAAGCATACGCCCCCCCTAGCATTTGATGTTAGGGGACCATATTTTGAGGCTATTTGTATCTTCAGCGCAATAAGAGTTTGTTTTACCGATGATTTTATTTACATGTAGAACAAATAGGCATACTCATGATCATTCTTCCATTCACACCTAAGCTCATAAAATGCCCTGAATTATAATCCTGTAAGAACAAATGTAGACAACGGTCCTGCGCAATCAGATAAACTCGCATTTTGCGGATTTACCATTAGCGCACCCCCATAACATTCTTCAACTTCAACACGTCCCTCACGATTGCAGATTTCATGACGATCAAGATCTAGATCTAAATTCGTGTTATCCAATGACACATTGATCCGCCTTCATTTATTTTTTCCAGTCAGGTTAGCCTTCGGTTCTGCAACAGCCATGGCCCAGTATGCCTAAGATAGAGCAATTGGCCTAGAAGTACAAGAAAGCAGAAATCAGGGGTCTGGATTGGTCCGATTATGGCAAGGGGCCCAACTCATAATCAGCATTCATGATGCACATCTTGTTACAGTCTCTTGTAGATTATCAGGGATCACAGTTTTCCGCGGAACCGTGATTTTCCGCGGTTGTGAGAATTTCTCAAAATCCGCTCTGCGGTCTTAATCGCGCCACTGGTCGTTCCGCCCTTGCCTTAAGCCAGGCTGCGATTGGCCTTTGGTATCCCGAGATCGGCCCTAAGGCGACCTGCGGATTCGAGTAATCACGGCTTATCGTAGATCGGATGCGAGTGAGACGGCTTGGGGAAAAAGAAAGTCAGATTAATCACGAACAGTCAAGAATAAATGAACTCTTCTTGATTGGAGGTGAACTGGAACTGACTTTCCCACTTCTTTCAACTTTGATTTGCGAGAATGCGAGCGAGGAACACATTTTGAAGTCAGTTCTTTGTTAACAGCGTGATACGAAAGAAAGACAGAACTATGCAGTATTTTGCAACTTGTTGGACATTTTTTAAATGTCCTCAGCGTGCCATCTTGGATTTTATAGATCTATTCGACGGATTCATTTTAGTGAGCCTGATCTATTTTGATTATTATTCACCCGTCAATGTAATGTAATGTCCTAAACACGACGGCTGGGGGAAGAACGTGTTTGAACTAAATTGAACTGCTCAGGCTTGGCCTAGAATCTCTAGTTCTCTGGTTTTCTCTGAATAAAAAAAATATCGCACTCTCTCTCTCTCTCGCAATTGATGATTTTGAAGGCTTTTATTATAAATTAGGCATACATAATACATATATTTGTTCTGTAGGCCTATTCTCTGCTCTCGCTAGATTACATTAGAACTAGATAGTCTAGTATTTAAAAATGGACCTCAAATCTAAAGAATGGGATGAATGGGAGAACTCCCTGGATGGTAAAGAAAAGTTGAGTTGATGTAAGTAATGTAATAGTCAAAAGTAGCCTACGCCTAGAATTCTAGGTCGAAATACCAAGATCTAGATTTAAGCCTAGTTTGTTTTTTGTTTGTTTGTTTGTTTTTGTGTTGTTTTGTTTTACTTAGTTGGCAACAAACATTTATCTTGTGAGTTGGCTGATTTTAGATTGATTCTCTCTGTCTGTCTGTCTCTCTCTCTCTGTCTCTCTTTGTCTGTCTGTCTGTCTGTCTCAATTGAAATTGTGAAGTTTTACCATATAATATTTGTTCTGTAGGCATATTCTCTTACTCTCTAGAACTAGAATTTGAATCTGGATCAATCTAGTCTATAAAGGGACCTTGAGTTTTTAAAGGAATGAGGGATGGGGAAGAAATGTTGGGTTGATGTAGGCCTATGCCTATTAAGCAATAGGCTTAAGCTTAGATCTGAAATCAATCAATCAATATCTAGATTTTAATATGTTTGTTTGTTTGGGGTTTTTTGTTGCTTTTTTATGTTTTGTTTGTTTTGTTTTTTTGTGGGTTTTTTTTTTACTTACATGGCAACAAATGGGCCTGTGGGAGCTGATTTTAGATTCATTCTCAGAGACAGACAGAAAGATATAAAATCTCTCTCTCTCTCTCTCTCGCTCTCTCTCT
>JAOYNN010190342.1:0-10857 GCA_025770095.1 Goniobranchus kuniei
CTCTCTCTCTCTCTCTCTCTCTCTCTCTCTCTCTCTCTCTCTCTCTCTCTCTCTCTCTCTCTCTCTTTCTTTCCCTCTATCTCTCTCTAGCTTCTGCTTAAGCTTTTTTCAGTTTTCTTATTGTCGTTATTTGGCAGTTTCACTCACAATCAAATTTTATAACTATTATTTTTTTACTTGTTTTCATAAAAAGGTCAAGAGAAAGTAAATTTTAACATGTGATTGACAGTGGTATCAAATCGAAGCTATTAACTATTACTCAAGTCTTCTAGAATATGCAAATACCTGTACAATGATGTTTCGTTATAAGATGCAATGATTGAAACAAGAAGTCAATAATTTATTTTGACCAACAGTTTGTGGGCACAGTGGTAGTGCGTTGGTCTTGCAACCGAAAGGTCACAGGATCGATTCCCGGGGTTGGCATTGTGATTTATCCCTTTGGCAAGGTTTTCAACACAAATTGCCTCCATTTCGTGGCGCTGTTCTTACGGCTGACGCTCGGTGTTCGGTTAAAAACCAAAAGACAAATTTCCCTTCGGGGATGAATAGAGTGGTAATTTTTTTTTGGTGTTATATATATATTAAAATATATTTGACACAACTTTATTGTCGAACGAGGCACACTTGATTTATTGTTTCATATTATATTCACATTACACATAAGATAACATTCTTACAAGATACCCAAACACAGACACAAGTGTATTTATTTATGTATTTAAACCCACCAATCACCTTAAAACCATGCAGCATCACTGGATCTGATGTTAGCTACAGCACAGCATTTCTGTACAAATTTTCTCCATGAACTTCAAAAAGCCCCCAAGGCAATAAACGAAGATGAGGGAAGCCCTGTATATGGCATGGATATGTTTTGAAGTGTCAAATCCTTGGTCAACTGATTGCTTTTTGATTTTTTTGTTTCTTTCAGGTCTTGAAAGTATAGCTGCGCTGTATGTCAACTTAGAGGAGAAAGAGCAGGTCAGCTCGTCTGTTGGTGAGTTTTCTAGTTTTCTCTGTATAGCATGTAATTTCCTGAAGAATTGAAATATCACTCAAATGTGTGGGAAAGGGAGGACTATTTTCTGTCATGGTTAACAGCATAACTTTCAAAGGAGGAAATCAACTGATAAAATTAACATGTTTGACTACATGATTACATTTCAATTTTAGACCAATTTTGATTTTTACCCTTTCAAGCTTGGGTCTGATGAAGTTTCAAACTGCTTTTATTTTGTACTGATTCCAATGATTTAACAGAGACAATTTCATCAGCCTAATCATCATGACTGTCATTGCAGTAAGAAAAGTTCACTTTTTATCAGTGTTAAAATGAATGGGGGAAATGGAGAAAATCAGCTGAAATGCTCAAGATGCCTGATTGCTCTCAATCATAATGGTCTCTCATTTTATCACTAAAGACTGGTGATGAATTCTATATGGACAGAATGGCTACCTCGAATATCAGTTGGACTTAAACACTGCCTTAACGTCATTGAAACACCAGTTAGATGTCTCTTCATTGTAATTGAATTTTTATGGGATGATACAATCTTTGTGTAAGCTTGGGCAGGAATGGTTTTGACAGTTCAGTTTAAAAAAAAACGTACATTCTTCCCTCCAATCAGACCGTCTCCAAATCACAACTATGGTTAAGGGCAAGTTTTTGTGGGTTTCTCTTTTTTGGAGGGGTAGTGGGAGTTGCTCATATAAGGGTGCTATTAATAGTAGTCAGTTGTAGTCAAACACTGTTTTTACAAAGTGTGTTCAAAAATCACAAGTTTATAAGTGATCACCTCTTTTTAAATTAAAGGTGAAGAAAACAGTCTCTCATTGTGTCAGGATTTTCAAGCATGCAGCCGATGTCATTACTGTGAGAAAAAGATTCCTAATATCTATGTAAGTTCTATTCTTGAATGCAAACTTGAATGATTTTTAAAACAGTTCAAATTGCATATATATGTAATTCTGTATATTAATATTTGTATTTAGTGGCGTATGCATTTGTATCACACTGATGGAAAAAAGTGTGTAAGGATTTCAATCACCATACTGTCAATACTGAGTAACTTAAAGAAAACAAGTGAAATTAAAGGAGAATTCATCAGCATTGTTTAAACTGTGAGAACATTGAAATTTTCTAAGACAAAGAATGCCCTGACAGAGATTACAGTTGTGAGATTAAATTTGAGGGGACAGCCAAAAGTGATTGTGACCACCTGCTGCAAGGATCAGTGCTTTTAAAAGCCATATTATTAAGCTAATATCATTGAATGGATATTTGGCACTCCTCTCTCTCCAGATCATGTGCTGCCTTTATTTCAGTTCATAATAGTTTTACAGTTTGTTGGATTGCAGATTTAAGTGTCTTTTCACCTCACCCCACCAGGGCCATGCCGTGGTCATCCCCCCCTCCCCCCTACACACACACACACACGAAATATTGGTCGGGGGGCCCCTTTACCCCAGACCCCACATTTGCCGCCAATTCAACATCCAATACAGACAGAGATATGGAGATTCAAAACTGCTAACAATAATAATTTGTCACAGATGTAAACGGAATTCTCAATATTTTCAATACTGTACATTTTTAAAATACATTTCGGAACAAAAATGAGGAGGATTTTGCTCCTTTCCAAAGGCGCCCAAGAGTCTAAACATCCAAATAGGCAAACAAGACGTGATCAAATTCATAAGTCGGTTAGCAACAAGACCTGTGGTGAAGATGAAAACCCTGGAGAATTACCTGAGTATGGATCACGGTCACTGACAGAGACTGACATGAAAAAACATTTGCACAGTAGATGAAAATACATGTATGCATCAATGGAAGCCTAATGGTAGCATTACTAAAACCTGGAAAAGCTAAAGGTCTGGTTTCCAAACCTAAGGCCAATAACATTTTTTGCACTTTGGCAGGCAGACCTTAATCCCATAGCAGCAAGAATAATAAAACCAAACCCAACAATAACAAAGGGAAGACACAAACGTTTGAGATTGGAGGAAAGGGGTGGGAAGGAGGTGATGATTGCTTAAAAGTTAAAAAGTAAGGATGTGGAGAAAATAATAGCAACCAAGAGCCATAAACTTTCAAATTGGCAAGATAATTTCATGCTGGTGTTCATCCAATCTAGATGTACGAGTAGCTATAACATTATAAAAAGTACCTACGACTTAAACGTATATGCAATTTGAATTGCATAGCCTAATAGCCTAATACATAAGCCGTCTTTCTACCCGTCTTTATTCGTGATTGATAGGCCCCTGCAATATTTTTTGGACAGTTGAAACGGATAAAAGTACAGAAAACAAATTTAATCATTTTAAAAATGACATTTCCTTTGGGTACCTTAAGCTTCGACTGGAGGGGGCCCCCCACGCCACAGGGGCTACAGGGGTGCACAGCACGGCCCTACACCCCACACATACCCTATTGCAGTCAAGTCCAGCTAGATTACTGAGCATTCCATGATGTTCATATTGTTTGTTTGGAGATCATCTTTTTTACCTGCTATGAGCTGTCATGCAAAAGTTACTGTAATCAGGGTTGAAGGGATGGAGGCTTGAAATAAACTCAACAAAATATTTCTTCTTGACCTGGTTATCAGGAATGCCAAATCCCTGAATAATAAAATTGATAAACTCCAAGTGTAGAACCATTACTTTCATGAATGTCATAATGTTTTGCTGTAATTTTTTAGTGTGACATTATGTGGTTCACTGATACAGCCACATTTGAGAGTAGTAGTACCAAGAACTTTTGTTGTCATTCAAAGCAACTTACAATTTTCTTCTTCTTCTTCTTCTTCTTCTTCTTCTTCTTCTTCTTCTTCTTCTTCTTCTTCTTCTTCTTCTTCTTCTTATAATCCGACTGTCTCAGTAAAACTGAGTATAACTGTCAAAGCGCATGAAACAAAAAGGTTGAGTTCAAGCCTTTGATATGTAGAAGCTTGACTTGAGGGTAATCTGGCAGAGGAGCTGTTTGAAAGAGTCCACGTCTCTGCAGCATCTGACATCAGGCATTCTATCCCAGTCTAAATGAGCTGGGGAAGAAGGAATTTAGGTGGCAATCTAAATTTTTACAAAAGTATTGACTTTACATACTCTTCATTGGCTTTTTTAGTGCTTTCCGCACAATTGAACCTCACTTATCAATTCAACAGCTTTTTAATATGACAGTGAATAACCATATTATTTTATGGTGACTAAAGTTTGTAACAGTAGGCAGCAGTATGTCAGCATGCAAATATCAATAGACTACCAATCCAGTAGATTAACAATGACTACTGATGCCTTTACAGGATGTTACTATTCTATTTCAATATACTGCACCAGAAACTAAAGAAGCCCATTGAGTCATACACCAATAATAAAATTTGCTGATATTGTAGTCTTCAGAGTTTGTGAGCAAAGAACGAGTGCTAAACAAACGTCATCTTTTTTAAAGAATAGGTGACTGAATATTTTAACCGTTTTGTTTCTTTACGGTAAAACTGAAAAAGACTGAAGATCTTATTGTTGAGTATAAATTCACTCCAAATCCTTGCCTTTCAGTTAAATCAACTATTAACAAATTGATATTTTTCCATCCTGTAAATATCTTGTACATGTACATATATTTATTGAAGTCTAAGCTAGCATCCCAATTCCTCAATTGTTTACAAGAAATTAAGCAAATGAATGAATGTACTGAACACGAAAACTTCTCCATTTGGCATTGTTTTTACACCACTAAAACAACACCTGTGGTCCTGATAAATTTTCCAGGTAAATGTTGATTCTTTTTTTATTTAACAATATACACCTCCCCAGACATGTTTTAACTTTAATGGTATTTCAAAGCTAAGGATGCATTTATGATTTTAATGTGGTTTTTTTGTTTGTCCTTTTTTTCCCCTTTACTTAGGTAATATCTATCCGTTATGCAATGGGAAGATGATGTTCACCTATTGTTTACTTGAAGCCCCTTCTTGTTGATTTTTTATATTGTATGTTCTTTATTTTTTTCTTTTCTAGAAACGTATTGACAGGATTATTGGTGATGTCCGTAAAGGAAAAGAGAACAAGGGTAAAATATGTGAGTTTGTAGTATAGACTTCATCTTCCTATTATTTAAGACATGCTAGCTTGTCCAGCTTAAAGTTTTAAGAAATCTAATTGATATGATATACTTTTTGGTTCACCTGCCTTAAACTTTAGAGCTTGGAGATGTTGTGGACGTTCTCAGTGTTGGAGTCATATGTTTTATGGTCATCTTCCTTCCCTCTTGTATCAAGACACCCTGTCATCTTCTTTTTAAAAGATTTCCATTGAGAAGTCTCACACATTCACTGACCATTTTTTTCAGTAATTTAAAGAGATAAGATTTTTTTTTTTTCATTTTGGTTTCTCAAAAAAGCATAAGCAAGGTTCATGAGGATGATAAGTGAATTTGGAAATGTAGGTACAAAAATGGGGGATTAGGCAGAGCATCTTTCTTAAGTCAGAGCTTACAGCATCTTCAGGAAAGAATTCCTCCCTTTATTTATCTTAGAATCAACTTATTTTTATTGACTTGAGTTCCTGTGAAGAAGCTCCTAAATTTTCAATTGCCACACTTGAGCTACAATGTCTATGGCTTGAATATTGCATCTGTCTTTGCAAGTCTGGTTTCTTCAGGTATTTTGTTTCATGCCCTTCTATGTGGCAAAGAATTTTAATGAGACAAGTAACTTTGACTGTATGATTGTTGTTTTCTGTTTTAACTCACTGTCTAAGTAGCTCGATATGTGATCCTTGAAAAGTGTTCAGGGTGGTTGGATTCAAACATAAAATGAGAAACCAAAGTAAAACCATTTGAAGCACATAATTCTCCAATGTGTTAAAGAAATATGAATAGGTATTTTGGCATAAGTCTCAATTTCCCAGTTCTTTTATCATCAAAATATACATATTTCTTGCTGATTATTGAATGTGCCTTTAGTGGCATTTCTTATGATAATGTGAATAATTTGTCATATCTGATCTTAAGTATACAAATGTCCTCAGTGATATGAGTGCAATAAAGGACCCTATTTTCAGCTCAAATAATGTCAAACAAATTGAGAACATTGTACTAAATGTAAAATTTGTGTTACCAGGTTCTTATATGATATATCTTCTTGTCAGATATAAACAACTGACAGACTATTTCTTATTTAAACTCTCAGAATTTCATATAATAAAGAATACTTTTAGGTGCTCTATAAAATGTCTTTTCTTAAAGAAACCATTGATTTTTATCTTTTAAAGGCCTCCGATCTCTCCAAGACCTGATGCCATTTTGTCTTGACTTTTACACTCATGGATTTGGAAGGGAATTGTTCAGTGAAAGTGTGAAAAACTATTTCATGATGGCATCTCCTGAGGTGCAAGCAGAAGAGCCAAAAGAATTAGGCAGTAAGAGCACAAGCCAGGCAAGCTCCCAGCCTGGTAAACTGATTGTGCCATATCACATGGAAGATAATCGGTATGTGGACTTGTAGTCTTTTATTTTAGGCAGAGTGCTTTGGAATATGATTTGAGTTTGGAGAGGAGCCCAATTTTTAACCTTACACTTGGGTCTGATGCTAGAAGCTTTCTTCATTCAAATTTTGTGTGTATAAAATCAGATAGGAGGCAAGGAGTGTTGACAGTATTAACTGCATATTTAACATGTGGGGTTTTTTTAAACGGTGAACTGCATCAATAAAAGTACCAATAAATAGATTTAATTTTGTATAGCACTATTGCAGCATCCTGAGCATTATACTATGCTTATTTATATTAACCCAAGATGGACTTGATCCATTAACTGGATGCATCATCCAAGACTCAAAGATAGGCTGGTGAGGTTTGATTGACTGTACATGGGATAGCAGGGGGCATGTTAGCTGAGTGGTAGAACGTTGGCCTGCAGACCGAACGATTCTCATTACAGACACATGTGGATCCTCAAGAAAATTTACCCCTGCTACTTCACTCTACACAGATAGAAATGGGAACAGCTTTGGCTGGAAAAGCACTTTGTAAAAAACTAAAATCCTATCCAGAGTGATGGATGAAATCTGTCACTGTCTGCTTAATGCTACAGAAACTGGTCACATGGGATAGCATCTCTTATATGCCCAATTACATAGCTGCCAGTAAAGGACGTTGCAAACAGATTGGTTATTATTTAAAATAACTTAAATGTCACTTCCAGGTCAATTTCCATATAAGGAACATTAAAAGATAAAGATAAAGATTCTATTATACAGCGCTTTCCATTGTTCTACCAACAATCTTAAAGCGCTTTACAGTACTTTATCCCCTAGCAAGCATACTGCTGGGGAGTATACAGATAAAGTGTAGCAAATTGTAGCACATTCTGCGCAACAATACCAGCCTATTGTTAGGTATTCATTTAACATCTGAGTCAAATGAAGCAATTAGGGTAAATTTTCAAGCAAGAAAAAAAACACTGGCGGGAATTGAACTTAGGATCTCCCGATCCGAAGCCAATGCCTTAACCATTGAGCCATCTGTTCAATTAAAGAAAGTCAGGGTCCAATGCCTTATTTGAAGGGCTGTCACATTTCTCATCTTTAGAGGTATCAAACCTTTTACATTGGTCAGCTGCACTTCTCAGGCTGCCAAAACCTGTATTACAAATTATGTAAGCTCTCCAGTAGGGTTAAGAACATTGTTAGATTTGCTCATTCATGGAATTGGAGACGGGCACTGATTGAATGTAAAAATTTTGGCTTTTTTGACATTTTATTGTAAATCTTAATTGGATATCAATACTCTATCTGTAGTGCACAATAAATCTGATCATGATTCTGGTCAAAGTCTCTCAAATGTTAGATGGTGTTACAATCAGCTATCCACAGAGACTCAAGTCCAACTGATGAAGGAGGTCTTTGTTTATATTTGGAAATTGTATAAAGCAAATGTGTGTCAAATAAAAATTGCAAACATTTTTCATATGACCCTTTGTTATGTTCACATCAGTCTGTAAAGCATGATGGAATAAAATTTCTAGATCATAAACTGAAGGTGTATGAACATCATCTAAAAAAAAGTGTTGTTTTTTTTTTAAACAGTAATATCCTTTGAACCCTTTTTTTTTCAGTAAAGGATTTTCATATGTCCATTGTTGTTTTTACTAATGTCAACAAATTTTTCTTTTATCTCCAGGATAAACAAATCCATGGGGTCTTCAAGAGCAGATGAAGAAGATGAGGATGAGGACAAGATAGATAAAGAGCTCAAAGATCAACTTCTTTCAGAGCATATAACTATGCCACACACACTTCCTTTCTCTTTTCTAAATGGTAAAGTCATCAAGAAGGAAAATGACCATTCAGCCCGGGATCACACTTTTCCATATATAACAAAGGATGCTGGATTTTATCCTTTGCCCAACCCACTTCAGCTAGCTAACTCTATTTATATCCAACGTTCTGATTACAATGATTTACCCCTTATAGGAACTTCTCAGGATGCTTTTGCTTCCCCATTCATTCATTCTTTGCCTAGTCAAGAAGGTGTATATCTACTGAGAGAGCTTCACTTGGCTCATATCCGACGTCTGCACAATATAAGCGGGTCAAACGGAAACCCTCCCCGTCCTGCTCATGGGAGTCAATTAAAATTGCCCTTGCTGGTCAACATTGTTCGTAAATTAGTCCATGAGCGTTTTATGGAAATCAAAACGCTTCACAGAAATAAACAAGAGGACAAAAGTGGATTTGTTCTGGAGTCTGACACATTTAATCCTTTAAAAGCATTTGCGCCAACAACCACAGCCATACCATCTCTGGAAGATGAATCTCTGTATACCAGGCCAGGCAAGAGAACTGAAAACGTCAGTTTGCCATATCATCATAATAATGATACCGACTCCTTGCTAAAACATTTTGGAAAAGTCAATGAATGCAGTCGAATTGGAGACACTCTGAAGGATATAATTGGGAAAACAATTTCTGAGAAAATGAAGTTTAAGGACATTAGCTCAGATGAAAATTCCAATCCAGATTTTCCAAAATTATACAAAACACAGCCTCTACAGAACCGTAACCCACTTAAGCGAGCGTCTTGCTTATTGTATAAAAGAGAGGCTGACTCAACGACCTTAAGTGATAAGGACTCATCTCCTGCTCATAAGTATAACAAAAAGGAAATCGCTAAAAATAGATGTTTTGTGAATAAATCTCCTGTTGAAAGTAGTGCCAAATCTTTAAAGAAAACTCGACCAAAGCGTGGTCAGTACAGAAAATATAATTCTCAACTTCTAATGGATGCTGTCAGAGCAGTACAGAGAGGAGAAATGAGCGTTCACAGGGCTGGCAGCTTCTTTGGTGTGCCTCATTCGACTCTCGAGTATAAAGTCAAAGAGCGGCATTTGCTTCGACAAAGGAAGGGGCGGGATGGTGGCTCTGTTTCCTCAGCTTCCCCTCCTAAAAGTGAAGCTCCTTTAGTCACAACAATTAATCTTAGTCGTGATTCCAGCCCAGCTCTTTCTGAAGCTTCTCTTACATCGAAAAAATTCAATGAACCCCTCAATTCTAAAACATCGACATCGTCTCCGCCTCCACTTAACTCTAATTTTGATGAGAAGAAGAATTATGTCGCATCAGATAATGGGTCAAAAGCTCCTCTTTCTTTATCGCCAGCCCAGATTTCCTGTCCTCCATTTCCACTGAGTGGGATGTCACAAGAGTTTGCCCACGTTGCCTGGCTACAGCCTTATTTGTCATCCTCAACCCAGTGTGACTCTGCTGTAGCCTTTCCTGCACCTGGGATGTCCCTCAATACTTCTGCATCTGAGTTATTGAGAAAACTGCAGCACAAAGTGCAGTCCAAAGATTGCTTGTCTCATGAGACAGCACTACAACTGCCTTTTGGCAAGGACTCTTCTTATGAAATTGTAGCATCTAAAGAAAACAGTAGCGGTTTGGCAGAATCTCTAGCTGTGTTCCATTAAAGAAGTCTTCTACATACATTTTGCAGAGACGAAGCTAAAAAAAATTGAATTTGTTCAAGACAAGCTTTTTGTTTCTTTCTGATTAAGGGATGGATTTTGCTCTTGATTTTTGGGGATTTTGTTTTTCATTTCAAGTCTTTTTTCCCCCTCTTGCTAGTCTTTATTTAAAGCATCTACCTGAAATGTTTATACATATTCCCAACCACATTTATACTGCTTTTGATATTATTTATTGAAGAAATATTTTTATTCCGTGGCTGTTATATAATTTTAAAGTGTGAGCTGGCTGTTAAGACATGAGATATTCTTGAAGTGATTTTATTTTGCTTATAGTCTTCTTTTTTCTGTTTTCTTCATCATTATTGACTATGACAAGCTTTACTCTAGTCATGAAACATACATCTCTTTATGATAACTTTACAAAACTGTGGTATCTCCTTAACTTTTTTATTATTGAGTGGCTTGTTATGGAATTGTTTTTAGATGAAGAGGTAAAAAGAAATTTATTTATTAATGATGGAGCATGTGGTTCTGGGTTGTTGTTTTTGGGGGGTCTTTTTTTGTTTTGTTGTTGTTGTTTTTTTTCTCTTGTTTTGTTGATGACTGATTTCAACATTCATGAAGTCTCAAACCAATCATGGAACACTGAATTTTGTATCAGAGGCATTTATATGAATGTCTTTTTCTCTTTACAAATGTCCATACTGCCACCCAGTTTCTTTTCAAGTGCAATATTTGAATTAAAAAGAAAGTTATATTGCTTTATTAAGAATTGTTATTTTATATGTAGCATTCAAAACTCAGTCAAAATTTTTATTATTTTAAAAAGGTGAATTTCTCATACAAATATTTACTTCACCTTGGCTTTTAATAATTGAGGACTT
>JAOYNN010190453.1:0-10857 GCA_025770095.1 Goniobranchus kuniei
ACAAAGCAGTTCTTGGTAAAATGATGTTTTAATGAACCCCCTCCTGCTGAGACCACCTTTTGAGAATGAGTCATATTTACACATAAACATCTCTAAAATAGTCATGTACAAGTCTTAATCTACAAAGCACGGGCTACAACTTCTCATGAAAGGTATTCTCATAGTTACCAATATAGAGCAAATAACCTTCTTTCAGAAATGAAACTACATCTCTAAGTATTTTTATTAAATGGACGCCATTTCCAATTGTCCTTTTATTATATACCTAGATCCAGAGCAAACATTCTTACTAGATCTATATCTAGATTACAATTTGAATTAGACAAATAACCAACCACCAAACAGAAACAATGTGCAATCTTTATCTGTTGACTAGGCAAAAAATTACAGCTTTTATATAGTGCTAAATCCACTGTGTACTCGAAGTGCTGTGCAAGTGTTCCCTCATAGACCCTCTTCCAATCAGTTACCTTCTCAACTCCATGTGGAGTTTACAGAAATGCAGTCATTTCACTGGTGCACTTGCTCTAGGATATTGACAAAATCCTCATCTCACAATGGTCAGGTACTCAATAAACACTTGATTTAGGTGAGGAAATGTGTGTAAATAGCCTTTTCCAACTACTAACAAGCGCCACTTTGAGCCAGAGTTTGCGATCAGAACCTTGTAGTTAGTTGCCGAATGCCTTGACCCCACAACCATGCTACCACAGAAGAGACCTTGAATCCACACCTTTAAAAATCTAGAATCTAGATTTAACAAAGACTTATCAGCCTTACAGATCCCTTTGCCCTGAGCCGGACCTGATTACAGACAAAACCAGTATCAATACACACCTGTGAAACCGTCAACGTTTCAGCCTGTTGTAATTTACTCAACACAGCTCTAAGCATCAGGTCTAGATTTTCTCCAAGTGCTGTGCCACACTTGCCTATTATTGTTGACACGAGGCGACCCACAAATGTTGCCGTGTGTTCTGAAGTTTTGGGGTCCAGAAGTTTAAAGATGACTTGAACGGTGTAATGAATTCCGCTATTATCTGGAATTATGAAACAATCATCATAAAATGATTTTTTTGTTTAGTGTTTTGGGCTTTATTGAGTCTATTAAGTCATCTAAGGACTTCAATGAAAAAGCAACATTTTGGGATAACAAAAATAGACTTTAAGAGGAGGAAAAGAAGTATTTAAAATAAACAATAGAGAGTTTGAATAATGGCCATGTCGCATCACAATTCTTCGTCTGTGATGCTTCAGCTGCTCTCTTTATATCTGTTGTGAGTTTTCGCCACTGACTTCTGTCTCGGGCTATTGCAGCAATTTTATCTAAATCTTCACTTGATTGGAGTTGGAATGGATGGTTAATGAGTGCGAGATCTCGATTTAATACTGTCTGAAGTGTTTTTGTTTCCACATTGGATTAAATAGGCTTGCATTGCTTTGTAAGCTGGTATTTCATTGTCTCTCCTTAGAATGTGCTCAAGGAAATGAACAATTAGCGTAATATAATAAAATTTAAAATATATAGAGTCCCTAACATACTCAGGGACCTACATTGGCCGGCAATTAAGGAGAGAATAGACTATAAGATCCTCTGCAATACGTACAAATGTCTAAACGAACTTGCAACCTCCTATTTAAGCGATCTTACGGCGGAAAACAAGTCGGAGCCCAGAATGTTTACTTGTTGGGCCCAATTTTTGTGAATTTTCATATTTAAGACAGAGATATGTATCATATATCATTTTTTAGCTTAAGAATTGCAGAATTCAAATATGTAAACCTTTTGGGCAGGAGGCCGTTGCACAACCCTTAAAATGTAGGTCAAGGTCACACACACTATTTTCATAAATTTTCAAATTTTGATATATAACCCTCATATGGCCTACCTTTTTAGTACCTAAAAGCCTCAAAAACACATTTACACAGATACTGCTTCAGCAATGACACACAATGAACTAAAGCATGAAGACATATTTGCATATTTAAAGCAAGGGGAGATAATTTATTGAGAAAAAAGTGAAAACGTGTGGAAAAAATTTATTAAAAAAAAAATAGAATCCAGTGGGCTTTTAGATATGGTTACTCTAAACAGAGAAAGTATAATGTTCACTCTGATCCATGGACCATTCTGAGGGCTGTATTATTTGCCATGTGTAATAGTCAGGAGGGCCTTGTGCAATGAGTCCCTCATCATCACGTTCTCCAAAGGAGTATCTGGACCCACTTTTCTGCAGAAAACAGACGCTGAATACATTTTCTGCCTCATATGAAACTGCTATCACCTGAATAGAGAAAGAATGGAGCTCTAATGTTAAGATTTGTACAGATACACTGAAGATTTAGTATAATTGCTATTGAAAGAGGATAAAATGGAGGAAATGACATAATAATATCATTACTGTAGCTAAGTACATCAGCATTGTATTGCAATATATATTTTGTTAAAAGAGCTGATATAAGAAAAGGTAACAAAATGGTGTGGGGTTTACCACAGCATAAAAGATCTGTGCCTTGTTTATTTGGCATGTCAACTTGACGAAATCGCCATCATTAGGGCATAGAGTGTCAGATCTGAAAATAAGGTATTGGCAGGTAATAATTAAATTATGAGGACATGATTGATCACATTCCAATTGTATTCAAATTTTAAGCCTAAAGAAAATGCAGTAAACTGGTAAATAGATATTTTTTCTATTGTTGTGTTTTTAGATGAAGGTTATGGAGATCCAGGCATTTCCACAAAAGCTTCATTGAGCACGGTCTCAACATTGATGATAAAATAAAAAAGAACAACCTTAATATGAAAAAAAATTATACTTACCTTTTTAAGCAAGTGAAAACACCGTTGATTAGATCTATGTACATGATGTATATTTATAAAATTGTGAATGGGATTATGAAGATATGTATTCATCTTGGAATTAGAAAAAGTAGCCAGTAGGACCATAATGACCTTGGCTTACACTTGTGGATAGTATAAGGACCAACCACATCCAAGTTCAAGCACTTGTCTGGCTTTTTCTCACGGCAGGCAGTACAGAAGCAGGCAAAATGTCTGGCTTGTAGCACATAGGTTCTGATTGCCTGAAATTGGTGGTATTTTCTGGTACCCGGAATAGTTTGGATGTCGCCAGGAAGGTCAAGCCTATCAATCTTGTCCATATGAATATATTGCCTACAGAGAAAATTAAAAGCAAGTAAGGATCTCTGCTAGTGATATTTTTATTGCAGCAATATGTATGATCTGGTAGTTGCTAGAATGAAAAGTAGCCCTCACCTGTTGTCTGTCTGGTAGTGCTTTGACAGAAATTCTACCATGTCCTTTGCATTTTGAAAGTTGTGGCCCTGGTAGGTGGCCCTTCTTAGAGCCTGGCTCAATATGCCAGTTTCCCCATCGGCCTCATCTTTTCCAATAGTAACACCTTTGGGGTGAATGTGGTAACAGGATCAGATCATGGAAACTGCCCTTACCCTGTGAAATGTTGAAGTAAAAGTTAATTAAAACTTACTACTAAGTGCCTTATTACCATCAAACAATTAACGTAACAAAATTATGTTTAACGCTACTGAAACACATTAAGGAAGCCATGTCTAAGTGTTGAAGTTACCTTGTACTGGCTGGCTGCCCCATCGCTCCAGATGGTCAGTAATCTGACCACATCGCTCCAGATGGTCAGTAATCTGACCACCATCTTTTCCCTCATCAAATTTAAGGTTCGATGAGTAAATTTCTGGACAGCATGGTGATCATCCACAATGTCGTCACTGAGAAAGATGACACTGTGTCTCACCACACTGTCCCTGGACCTATAGAAGCACACAACAAGATGTACAGTTAACTGGCGTTTCCAGAAGTGTGCGCTCTTGATTTCTGAGGTACATGCAGCCTTTCTGTTTTCACTGAAGTCTTGGACCATTATCAGTTCCCCTGTGAAAAATCAGGCAAACAATTATTCAGTTCACGAAAGTGATGGGATTTTTTAAATCTACAAAGCATATTTTTAAAAGCTGTGTAATTGATTGCAAGGCTTTATTCCCATTTATCTTCTTTTGGATTGCTCCGGCAGACTTTGTATTGGCTGTACTGCCAATATGCAGCAAACAAATGCTGGAGGAAACTGATCCCCTTTGTTGGTTCTAGAATATCTTTCTCCATTTCCTATAACAGTACTCTGTGAAGGTTTAAGAAAATGTTGTGAGTGCATGATGTAAATACATGTATACTGATCAGTAAGTGACTATATTTAATGATAACCCATGAACAATATGTTGTTGCTGTACCTCACTGAACCTTCTTTACACACAGGTTCCATTTTCCCTGCTTCGTTTCGTTCTTATCTGTCCCACTTTATTCCCTCTGTCCTATAAATATCTCGACAGAAGATGTGAAATGGCCGCATGCGCTGAAAACAAATCGGGCACTTTCCTAATGAGAAAAGAGTTAAGGAAATCAAAAATTATTTAATACCTGGTGTGTCATAATGTAACATCAGAAAACAACAGCTGTAAAATTAAAATTGGATAACACTTACCATCAATGCAGTCCATTTTTGGCCACTTCCCATCGTGCGGACATGTTAAAAAACATATTCTTTTCAGGAGGAATATGCCCTGACCCTCCCAAGAGCTTATTCAGACATGCAATCTTGAGGCTGAAAAAAAATTATTAAAAGGCAGACATCAACAAGGTACCAATTGAAATTTTGAGACTTTGGTGTAAAAAAGTGCTTAATATATAAGCTTATTAATAATAACATTATTATACTTATTACTCTTATCAACCGGAAAATCAAATGATTCTTACCGAACATTGGTGCAATAAATTCACAAGCAGCTCTCCAGTGGCACACTCCCAACCAATCTCACATTTTTGGGACAGAGGTTTTGGAAAGATGTGAGGCTTATCTTTCCTAGGTTCTCTTGGGTAAATGTGGCATGGGCCTCTTTCACTGTAGTCAGATCAACTGCGCTGGGCCATGCTTGGTTGAGTACATCGAGTGAGGTAACATTCTCGAGATATCATCTCTCTGATAGAAGAGCTGGTAGATGACAAATGAATTACAAGTAAAATCCTACTTCTCATTTCCACAATATATGGTACTCATTACTACAAATTTAGTTTTTAAAAAGACTATTATTATTTACCTTCACATTATTGTGTAGAGGCTTGGCAATGTCTTCTTCTACAGTAGGACCAAATTCCAGAATGTCCCTGATCTCCACTCCAAGCTCCTCTTCTAGTTTATACTGCTCCTCGTGCTCCCCATTATCTTCCTCTTGAAACAGCACCTTGTATGGATGTGCCTTCTGCAGCTGCATTATAGCAGCTCTCTTTTCAGGGGTCCTTGGATTTTCCAAGTTGAGAGCATTTTGTGAACACTCAAGGCAGGTCATTGCCAACTGTCTGCGATTTTTTCTGTTCTGAAAACGAATAAAGATGAATCCATAAAAAAAAATGAAAAGAATGACAGCAAAAATAGAGAGGAAATCACAAAGCTCAGAGACAATACTATAAATAATAATAAGATGAACAAGTGCTGGAACTTACAGAATAATTCATGTTATACACAGATTGTCTCATTTTTCCAGAAGGACCTGGCGTATTTGTGCATGCGGCAGCCAACTGTCTGGCTTTTTCTTCACAGGCTGCTCTCCGCTTCTCTTTGGCTTTTAATCTGGAAAAAGAAATTTTTTTAAAAATGCTTGCAATTTTTCAGTGACTTATTCCAGGTTCGAATTGTTACTGAAACGAAATTCATCGAACCCACTAAAAATTAATGTAATGAAAGTTACCTCAAAGCCATCTTTTTCTGGCTACTCAAATTTTGTCGCTGGAGTGGCCTCTGCTCTGCTCTGTATTTTTTGTACACATCTTTATTCATGTCTTTTGGTCTTTATTTGCCAGGAGTTTCAGTAGTGTCTTTCTTTGCACTTTCTTGTCCGCCGATTCTGCTCTTTCTTCCGCCTGGCATATCTTTCACGATCTATGGCCCTAAAACGAATACAATTAATTTCCTTAAAAGATGTGTGATTTTCATATTTTCAACTTATCAAGCATGGGAGAAAAAAACAAAATGAAAGAGCAAAAACAAAAACCAAATACAACCAAACAATGAAACAAGCACCTTTTAGTTTCCATTTTTGCATTCCTTTGTTCAACCTGCGCCCCTGTATGGGGTTCCTCTTCCCATCTCTTCTTATCTTCATCACGCTGTTTCTTTGCGGCTTCCTTCATTCTGCATTGATATTCTTCATACTTCTCTGGATTTTCTTCTTTAAGCTTTCTTCTGTATACAGTTGATCTATGCATCTTTCTATTTTGTAGAAAAAAAAACATTATAATGATAAAAAAAGAGTCAAATTCTGACAACAAGTATACCTTGAATTTTATAGAAAGCATCTGACATCCAATTGAAAATAAGTTAAAACCAAATCTATGGCATTTTTTAAAAAAAAGAATTAAAAATAAATTAACTTACGATAACCTGAAGGAAAGAGTTCCAAAGTGATAGCTACCTGACAATGAGGGAAATAATAGTAAACTTACATTAATCCTAGCCCTTACCCTAATACACCAAGTTTAAAACAACTAGATCTATTAGATCTGCTATTACTATTCAGACCCAGGTAGGCCTACCACGTATGAAAGCTTCCCAACTTGAAACCCACCAAAGAATTTAGGCTATACCTCAATAAATGTTTGTTTTTTTTAATCATCGTATTTTAAACCAGCACCAGTACACAATGGGATGAAAAAAAATCCAGCTCCACGATCTCATGATTTGATTTTGACAAGTAGCTCTACCAGATCTAAATAAAAAATCTTAGTTCTGAATTACAACCTAGATATTTATGGGTCTAGTTGAATAGTCATGCCATAAAACATATACCATGCTGTACACTGAATCAGATCCTATGAACAACTGCCATTTCGATTTTCTGACAGTGCAACACACTTGTGACTCCAGCTGTCCCCGACTTCTGCGTACGCAACACTTCCGGCGACGGCTGTGCACCAGCAGGTTTGCACCCGCAGGCGACATCTATGAAATATTCGCCTACGATCATTCAGTCTCGATAAATTAACATGAACAAGCTTGATATTCTGCTTTTATAAACATAATTGCTTAGATCTGACAGGTCCTTTCAAACGAAAGCCTAGCCGATTCGCGATAGTAAGCATTTTAACAATTGTGTAGGCAGATTTCTTGCGACAGCGGATCTCGCGAGACTACAAAATCCATCAAAATAATAATAAAATGGTCTTCTCTCTCTCTCTCTCTCTCTCTTTTTTCTAAAAATGGAAATAAAACATCAAAATACACCATATCAGACCCTATCCCAACAAAATATTGGTCGAAATATGAAATTTATTCCCTTACATTGTTCATGATTTTGACGACAACATGTAGGTCTATGACGCAATTTCTTTTAAAAATTCACTACAAAACGAAAACAAAGAATTTTTCAAAAGTATTTACACCTGACATTATTTACGCACTCTCCTTTTTAACAAAAAGTCATAGAGCTAAAATTAACACTTATAAGGTAACACTTACCGTAACGAATCCATGTCCTCGAATCAAGTAAACACGCAGTGTTGCAAAAAGGCTTCTCACAGAACTTCACAAAATCATAATTTCGAAACCGTGCGGATTTGGGTGGTGATATTGCTATCACAGGTCCAAGAATATTTATATTTTCAGGCAAAACAAACGAAACAACTTTATTCACATTATTTTTCTTGCAATTGTGTTGCATATGCAGAAAATAGGTTTCACTCAATATACCGTGTTTTCTGCCTTACTCCTTATAGGACATCTGGGTCCTGAGATCTAATAACCTTAACCAGCCAGTAGTGCCTCTCACATCTACCTGTTTGGGAGATGGGGCTTTTTCCGTTTGTGCTCCCAAAATGTGGAACTCTCAGTGAACAATGCAGAAAATGCCCTTTCTGTAGAAATTTTCAATAAGTCCCTCAAAACGCATCTCTTTAGGAGAGCATATCTTACTAACTAATCATTATTTTTTACTACTTCTTGTAGTAATAAAGATTTCCAACTCAAGTCAGAACACAATAGACCTCTGCTACTGTAACATCAACAGAGCATGCAATGTCAACCGCCTTGCTCCTTTTTGCGACAGTGACCACGTGAATGTGCACTTCCTGCCAAAACACAAACCATGAATAAAAAAGGGAAAAATGTCAACACAAGACAGTGAGTGTATGGAACAACTTAAACAGTCAAACCATGCAAGACTCTTTTGACGCAACCGATTGGAATGTTTTCATAGATTCATGCAAAGACTTAAAGTAACGCACAGATACTATCAATGCCTACATTCATTTTTGCGAAGATGGAGGGAAAGACAAAAAAGAAATCATCTGTTATCCAAACAATAAACCCTGGATCACTTGTGAACTGAAAAATCTAATCAAGGATAGAAATAAAGCTTTTCGTGACAACAACTTTGAATACAAGAAATTGAAATTTGAAGTGAAAATGAAAATAATGGAGTGTAAGAACACTTACAAAGAAAAGATTGAAAAACCTTTTCAGACAAACAGCTCACGAAAATGTTGGGACGGATTGAAACTTATCAGCGGACAGGGGAAATCCAAACGGGAAGTACGGACAGATAATCAAACCAAACCTGATGTTTATGTAAATGAACTTAACAAATTTTACTGTCATTTTGAACGAAATGATTTTTAGTAATGTCCATTGAAATCTGATGGAAAATTTGAAACCTAATGTAGACCATTTAGAACAGATCAATGAAATTACAAATGTTGAAACTGTTTCTACTGTGTTTAAAAAATCAATGCACACAATGCAGCTGGCCCAGACAAAATAAATGGTAAAATTCTAAGAGTGTGTTATAATGAATTGGCTCCTATCTTTACACACATCTTCAATGCATCTTATAGGGAACACATAATCCCTCTTATTTGGAGGACTTCCGAAATTATTCCCATCCCCAAAAAACAAAAGATTACTTGTAACAATGGCTTAAGGCCTGTCGCCTTGATGTCAACAATCATGAAATGCTTTGAAAAAATAATAAAGGAAAAGTTACTATCACTAGCGAGCAACAAATTAGACCCATTTCAGTTTGCTTATAAGCCGAAGAGAGGCACCGAAGATGCGATCCTCTTGCTTTTGGATCGGATTTATAAGCATGTTGACATTCCTAGGTCTTTCATCAGACTTCTATTCATAGATTTTTCGTCAGCCTTAACACCATCGAACCATACATGTTCATTAACAAACTAGAGCAGTTAAATGTAACGAATGATATGCTTTTATGCCTGTTGGACTTTCTAACAAACCGTCCACAGTACGTCAAACTCAATGGCATAATATCAGACAGTCTCATTTTGAGTACTGGAGCCCCATAGGGATGTGTCCTCAGTCCCCTGCTATATTCGTTATACACAAACGAATTCAGAAGTGACTACAGTGGTGCTAGCCTTGTCAAATTTGTTGACGATACAGTCATAATTGGTGAAATAAGGAGCCCAGATGACAATTATCTATCGTGTATGCATAAATTTGCAAAGTGGTGCGAAGAAAATTTTCTTATCCTGAATGTTGATAAAACTAAGGAAATGTATGTTGATTTTAGGTATGTAAACAAGATGTCTTATGTGCCACTCATAATTAACAACACCAATGTGGAGCTTACTAATACATTCAAATATCTTGGCATCCAACTTGATCATAACCTCACATTCAATGACCATGCCAATGCAGTCTATGAAAAATGTAACCAAAGACTGTTCTTCTTGAGAAAGCTTAGAGAATTTAACATCAGTAACAAGTTAATGGCTCTTTTCTATAGCAGTATCATAGAGAACATGATATCCTACAACATCCCATGTTGGGTGGAAATATTACGAAAAAAAGACTCTGATAACATTGATATGATAGTTAAAAAGTCCATGAAAATTGTTGATCGTGATTTACCACTCTTACACGATCTGTATAGAACAAAGTGCCTTTTTAAAATTGATAAGATTTTAGAAGATCAAGAGCACCCTTTGAGCAACAGATACGCAGATACGTTAGATCAACCTGTAATGGTAGGCTTTTATAACAAATGCAGATCTGAAAGATTTAAAAATTCTTTTGTCCCACAGTCAACCAGAATAGAGCAAAACATCATAACAAGAGACTCTGTTGGATAGAATACCAAATATTCAATTTGTACCAGTTAGCTATAATGATATTTTGATACATCATGATTTTTGGTAGCCCTATAAATGTATGCGCACGGTAATACATATGTATGTGTGTATATGTATATTCTTCTGTATGATATGTACGACAGTCATCCAAATCATCACCACCATTCTCCCCTCCTATTCCTCTCCCTCCTCCTCCTCCTCCTCCTCCTCCTCTTCTTCTTCTTCATATAATTATCTCCATCACTATCGTCTCGTCACCATCACCATCATCATCTGCAACATCAGCATCATCACCATCTTCATCATCATCATCATCATCATCATCATCATTAATAAAGCATCCATTGTTCTCAGAATTTCCTTTGACTTATAATATTATATATGCATAAAATGTTTGATGTACGTACTTGTCGATATATAATCATGTATATGATATGTAAGAATGTAATACTGTCATCAATAATCACAATCATCATGAATACCCCCTCCTCGTCCTTTTCCCTCTTTATCATTACCTTTAGCATCATCACCACAGTCATGATCATTATCATCCTCATCATGATTCTCATTATAAATAAGATATCCATTGTAACAAAGACGAATTTCCATTGTGGATAATAAAGTATATTGAATTGAATTGAATTGAATTTCTCTATATGTAC
>JAOYNN010190564.1:0-10857 GCA_025770095.1 Goniobranchus kuniei
TACATACATACATACATACATACATACATACATACATACATACATACATACATACATACATACATACATACATGCAAAGAAACGTTGTTAAAATGTACAACTAAAAAACAAATATTGAGATTTTAATACTAGAGTACGGTAAATAAGTATGAGGAAACACACACTTAAAAAAACAAAAACAAACAAACAAAACAGAGAAAAAACGAAACAAAACAAAACAGACATAAACAACAATAAAAGCAAACAAATAAGCCCCAACTCAAGAATTCAAAATTATTATCATCACTGATTACAACAATACACGTATACTGATGATCGATTGACTAAATTGACTTACTGACTTAAAGCCCCTCCAGCGAGGTAAAAAAAATAAAAAATTAAAAAAATAAAGATGGCATTATATAGCCCACGTACAACGCTTTACAATGACATTTTACTCCCCTGACCAACAGCAACACAGAACATTTAGAACAAGACGTGCTGCCTGTTAGTTTCGAATACATCTTTTCAGACAGAGACAACGCTGCCTTAACCGCCAGGTACTCATTCACACCTGAGTCGAGTGAGGTAAGGAAAGTAAGGTGCCTTTCCCAAGGACACAACGCCGATGACTTGCGGTTATGAGGCTGACCGTCCATTAGCGAGAGTCGAACCCACGCGTCACGCACGCTTGTACTGACCATGGTGAATGCCTCTTGACTGTAGACTGGTACAGAGATGTGTTCACCTTTGCCACCGTCTTCTTACTCCTCCGCCTGGCCTACCTACAGGATATTGTCTTTTAAAGTGACATTTGATTGTTCAATCGGACGCAGTCTGTTCAGGTCTTCCCTGTTGAATTTAAGGATTTGCACGTCGGCCATCCTCTTCAAATCCTGTCTGACTGCTGTGATCATACATTATGTTCCTGGACTCGCCTCTTCTTTTTGTTGGCTTAAGATTGATTTGTGTGTTAGATTCAAATTCGATGCTTGATAAAAGTTTCAGTGTTCTTGCTTGGAGGGTTTCACTGGTCTGACCTGTCAGAAGAGGATCGACCCTTGTGGGGACGAGCCGTGTGAGAACAAAGGTCAATGCGTTGCAAAGGGAGAGCACTACCACTGTGTCTGTACCAAAGGTTTCCAAGGTCAGTGATTAATATGTGTGTGCTTATGCAAAGCTTACATCATTCATCCCTGTTCACCCAGCAGTATAAATGGGTAGCAAGGTCTTTCTAGACTTGGCGAAAGTAAAGTCGGCGTGGAAAACAATGGCAAACTACCACATTATGCCGTATGCCTAATATAATTAGGACTCTACCCCTAATTCCACTATACTCAGTCATGGGTTCGGGACTAACTTGACTTACTTACTCTTTCTTTGACATGAAGCCGGTGTAATCATTTTGGTAAATGGGCCTGACTTCTTCTGTCGGCAGCAACCTTAGCTGCATAATCTTGGACGCGTTGCATTGTTGCAATTTATTCATTTGCTCAACGGGGAGACCAGAGAGATGAACATTACAATAATCCAATTTCGAAAATATAAGAGAAACCACAAGAGTTTCAATGGTACCAAGGGACATTTTTTTTTATGATAGTATTATAGGAAGGACACAACCATAAAAACAAGGTATCTTCCGTACAGTGTGAAATTGGTTGTAGTTGTTGTTGTGACTGTGGCTGTTGATGTATTCTTCCTTTGGGTTATTGCTCTAAAAATACCTTAGATTCATATTATTCAGATCTCTTTATTGGTCTCTTGTGAGAATTTTTTTTCTTGTAGGCACGGGGCAAGACATTAAATTATCAAATACATGAAAAAAAAAACCCCAACAACAACCGAGTATTAATTATACAATGTTTCAAACACAAGATATCATGGTTCTTCAGATTACATGACTTACAGACGAATGTCTCCATGTACACATTCACTCTTAACCATTTCTTTTAAAACTATTTATTCTACTTACTTACTTACTTACTTACTTACTTACTTTTTTACTTACTTATAAATCCTTTATGCCACTGCTTGCAGATTGATGATCTTCACATTTCTCGGCACGTACATCTGTCTTGTGCTGCTGTCATCCAATAGCCCCTTCCTATTTTCTCAATATCATCCCTCCATCTACTCTTAGGTCTGTCTTTTATTCATTTCCTGCCTCTTTGAATCCATTTTTGGCCCGTTAGGTATTGCTTATTGTGGCAACGTGTCCTTCCCACAGACTTTTCATCATATTTTGTTTTCCCTGCTTAAATGCTTTCAAAAACACAAAAGTTAGACGTGAAGTCGTAAAACTGTTCAAAGACAAATGTCGAAGAAGACACACTAAATCATATCAGTTATAATATTTTTTTCTCAGATCTGGAAACGTGGTTCATAATGGTCAAGCGAAACCTGAACGTTTTATCTCATATCTTTTTTCTAATGTTTCTTTATTTTTTTAATTTATTTAAATTATGTATAATAAAAGATATGTAAGTTGAGAAAAAATTCAGGATTGATACATAATTTTAGATAATTAAATACACATGTATAATAAGGAAATAGATAGCTAAAGATTACATTTTAAAATAAATTAATACGTTAATATATGAAATAATCCAATCAGCTGTACATAATTGAATTGAATCTGTATTCCAGAGCATTCTGGCCGGCCGGCTTAGTTTATATTATGTAAGTTCCTCTCAAATATATCAGTTATTATCATATCGAAACCAGTAATGGTATGCAATATTTATTATGATATATAATAAATGGTAATTTAGAAGAAACTGTTTTATAATTCATGTTATGATATAGCACGATGTGATATAATACTATTGTTTTTTGTTTTATGAAATCTCAATTTCATACTTTTCAACCTTGTTGATAAAGGAATGATATTATGTTTTTCGCAAATTTGTCAGCGCCGAGTTCCCAGGCGCTAAAGCCGCGCGCAGCGATCCCCATTTTTTGTTTTTATTGTGTTTTCTTTGTTTTGGTTTTTTTTATTATTATTATTTGTTTGTTGCTATTTTTGCCTTTTGCTTAGTTTTGTTTTGTTTTGTTTTAAATTTTTTATCCATTTTTGTTTTCTATTTGCTGTTGTTGTGATTGTTGTTGTTTTGTGGGGTTTTTTTGTTGACGTTTTCCCTGTTATTTTTGGCGCATTTTAGAGCTATACTCACTATAAGATATCTCACCACCTATGGGAGAAAGATTAAGTCCATAAACCAGTTAAAAATCACAGAAAAAAAAAAGATTTTAGGAAAAGAATAATGAAATTCACAAAAGAAAAAAAACTAAACAATCAACAAAAAAAAAAACACCCCAAACAAACAGGAAAACAAAACAAACACAGATAAAGGGAAGAAAGAAACTTAATAGTAAATAATAAGAGTATGATGGTACACTACAATAGCAATATAGGGTAACTAAAGAAGCATGGGGATTTAGATTGAAAAACATATACCATCACCCATAAAAGCAAAACAGACATACAATCAAACAAACAAAAAATAAAACAAACAAAAGAAACAAAAAACCATAAAAAACAACACAAAAATGCGACCACAAACAAGCACAAAATAAAGCCCAAATCGAACAGACAAACCAAAACTAGAAGAAATACAAATTCACAAACAAAACTTATGAATAACAACGGCCATCACCAAAACTCTACAATGCCCTAAATATCCAGGATTGCAAACGGCCCTTTATGTACAGAACTTCTCAGTCAGTCTAGACATCAAGTGGCAGTGATAGCACTTTAAAGCCATACGTTGTATACGAATAGGAGACCATCGCATTTCTGCCGTTAAGGATAACCAAACACAGAAAGGCATACTTTATGGACCGCCATGACATCTAAGAAAGTTCATATTACCATAGGCTAAACAAACAGAAAAACAAACAAACAATCAAACACCTAATTTTACTGTAGCACAGTTTGATCATGTCCTTAAATAGATTGCTAATTGTTGGGCTGTCTGCCTTTCGTACAACTGGGTGATTTGCTTTTTTTGTGTGTGGGTTTTTGTTTATTTTTGTTGTGTTGCTGTTTTGTTTATTTTGTTGTTTCTTGCTGAGATCCATTGTCTGTAATAGCAGTTGTATTATTGGCGATAAAAGTAATTAACGGGTACGAGGTGTTAAGTAAAAAAAAAAATCAATTATTTCTGTCCTCCACAGCACACCCGAATAAAGTTGAGCAAGTTTAATCCCACTGTTCGGATAATTTTTTTCAATTCTCTTTTTATAATATTCAAGAAAAGATAACAACACTAATTCATAGTCAAGCACAGCATATCTTGTTGTTTGTTCTTCCTTTTTATCATTTATTTGAATTCCTGTATTGAGAGCGATATTATTTTATCATCAAATTGATACCTGGGGTATTGGAATTGGAATTTTTCTCTTTAACACTTTTAGAAAATAATAATGTGTCTCTCTGTTGGCTAACGAAGACTGGTTTCTGGTATTCCCCGTCCGCATACGATTCCGTATTTGTATAAAATTATCTGTTTGCTATCCGTGCCATTATCAAGGCTATGATCGTCATGGATCCAATTTTTTAAAATTTTTAAACGTCAGCGACCATTTATATTTTCTTCTTAAGCATTTAAACAAGCACTGTCTTTACTGGGAAAAAGGGTATTGTGTTCTGAAAAAGCAAAAATTATCTGCAAACCTCATTATACAATTGTTTACTCATGTTGAAAGTTAATGTTCCTGCGAAAATAGTGCATAAAAGCTTGCTTTCCGGTTTGCCAATTTTCTTGCCGTGATGTTGCCTGCAAATTAATATCAGTTTATGATGCCCTTGAGGAGGACAATATGTAGAGCTTCTTCATTAGAGAGTTTAAAGATTTCGTAGCAATTTGACTTGACTTGACTTAGGGAGCTTTCGCATCCTTATCATCAGATGAGGACGCCTCGACAACCCGTACGATCTCCTTTGTCAATGCCTTCCACTTTTCCCGGTTCTGTGCGATGGATCTTAGATGGCCCAGATCTTCCCTTGTTCTTAATGATAGGTTTGAATCCAACTGGGACAAGTCCTTGTTTAAGACCGTTGGAAGAGTGGTGACTGGCCTTCCTTGGAATTGATTTCTCAATTGAATGAAGTATAGTTCCATGGACTTGTTGGCTGGGATGTCTTTGTCTCTTTGAAGGATGTACCCGAAGAGTTTCCAATAGCTTTCTGCGATAAATACTGATAGAGGCTTCTCGTTGCATTTTTCATAAAGGGGCCTGTTAGAAATTTTGACGCGATAATAGATGTTTAATACTTTCCTAAGTTGTTTCCTGTGGAAGGCATCTAATTTGTCTATCTCCGTCTGGGATAGTGCCCATGTCCCGCAATTGTAGATTAATATTGATTTAACTAGCGCCCGGTGTAGCTTGATTCTGATGTTTCTTTTTATTTTGTCTTGTGTTATCCAAACATTTTTTAGTTTGTTGAGGGCGGCGTTGGACAGTTGTTTTCGTCTCTCAACATCATCTTTATCTTTTATTAACGATCCTACTTTCTTTGTTGTTTTCCAAGACGTTTCCTGGCAGTTAATTAATGTGTGTTCCGTTTTTTCGACGTTTACCAAGAGCTGGAACTTTTTGATTGATTTTTAGATTTCATCAACGTCGACGAATTCGGTTCCAATGAAGTCGACATTATCGGCATAGGTGATTTCTCTCGGTATTTTTTCGTTAATTATAGACTTCGACTCACCGATTACTGATCGGACTTCTTTTAGGGCGCGCTCAAGGTAGACCGTGAATAGTACCGGACAAAGGCCATCTCCTTGAGGTGTTCCAACATTACTCATGAAAGGGGATTTGATGTCAGCTTTGTCTATCTTGATATCGATGGTGGTAATGCTCAGTAGATATTGGATGAGTCTTAATTCATCTTCATTGACGATGTCTTGTAAAATATATATGAGTGTCTGTCTGTTGATCATGTCAAAAGCGGCTGACATGTCTATGCCAGTGATTTTTATGGTGATGTTCTGCTTTAGCGCCTTTGCAGCTAGCCATTTGCGCGTCTATACAACATCAGCTGTACTCCGATCGGGTCGGAAGCCACCTTGGTTCGATTTTTGGTCTGATTCTATTCAGGTTTACCATTGATAGTGCTTTTCTCAGGGTGTTCAGCAGCGTTATGGGTCTGAGGTTTTTAGGCGGACCCTAAGGCTTTTCGGGCTTTTGTACCGCAACAAGCACCCCTTTGTTTATTTCTATTATGTGATGTTTTTCAAACGACTGATTGATGGTGTTTGCAATTAAATTGTCCAACTGTGGGGTTCCATATTTAAGTAATTCTGAAGGAGTTTGGTCTTCACCTGGCACTTTGTTGTTGTTGAGGCTGTTGAAGCTCTTTCTGATTTCTTCGCCGTTGATAGGTTTATTCAGGAATTTTGGTGTTCCATTAAATGCCTGAATTGTTTGTTGGTTCTTATCAGTGAATTTTTCTTTGAAGTGGCTTGCTACTGTAGTAAGGATTTCATTTGAGTTGGTTATGAGTTTACCTTCATTATCTTCCACTTTAGGATTCTCAATTTGTTTTGCATTAAGTGCCTTCATGGCCTTAAACTTAACATCATCACTGTTTCTGTAAAAGAAAACTTAAAGCTTTTCACATACATTCTACTTTCTTACACTTTTTTGTAACACGCCACCGTTGAAAGCATCGTCACATTTTGTTTTACGTGTTGGGGAGGCAATGTTAAAGAAAAAGAAAAAGAACAATTGAATAAAGGACATGTAATAAAGAGGGCTGAGAAAATAAGTATAAAATTATACATTTCAAAGTTTTGATGAGTTGCAAACACGTTATTGCATAAAAAAGATCAATGCAATAACCTCTGACACTGACCATCCTTTAACCACCACCCCCAACCCTCCCCTGCACCCCCGATCAAAATCTCCACCAGATCAAATAGATCAATCATCGTGCTTTGTCGCCGTGAGTGGTACAAGAATGTTCATTCCTCCCATTTTCCGTCAATCTACTACCAGCATAACAATTTAATTGGTTCTATCATCTATGCTCCTCTTTACTATTTATCCATTATTAACACTGTATTCTTATCATGCATATATTTCTGATTATTATTCCACGCAAATGTCAACTTGTTATTATGTCATGCCATGTTATTTCCAGTAGGAGTGAAAGTGTTTGTAAGATTTGGAGAAAAAAATCCTGGTCCCCCATGAATGCAATGAGAGTAACTAGTCTTATGATATTCTATACAACCAAGTCAATGTGCCTTCTTGGACTATAACGATGTATATCTTATTTTGTCTGACCTTACTCCTCAATCTTTACACGAATGAACGAGTTATTCAATAACATAATCTTTTTAATCTTTAAACCACTTATTTTGCAATTTATAAAAGGCTTATTGTTGAATCTTCAAACCACTCATTAATCATTTTCTAAAAGGCTTATTATTCAATCTTTAAACCACTTATCATTCAACTGCTAGACGATTTTTTTAAATTCAATCTTTAAACAAACTAGGTAGAAATCCCTTTCTTCCAACGGAGAGAGGATGGAGAGAAAATGGAGTCAATATTATTAAGATTTCCAGTCGCAGTATCCCTTCTCTGATGGCAAAAATTCTCTCTTCTGTTTTTTTTTTTACTATCATTGTTTGGTGTAAGAGCCACCCTACAATGTCCAGACATTTTGTCAGTAATCCAGTGTTCAAGATCTGATCAAGATTCAAGATTCAAGATTCAAGATAACTTTATTGTCCATAATTGGCACATTTCTTTGTCTGTTACATTTGTTATAATTGACATACAATACATGAACAAGAACATAGATATAAAATATAAGAAATTCGTTTAACATGACATGTATTTCAACATGGATCAAAATTGATTTCTAAGCATATAACATAATGTATTCATGAAACACGGGTAATAAAAGGCTGAGAGAATTCATCAAACAACATGAGAACGTGGATTTGATGTATTGTGAACTTTCATAACTTAACTTAAAGTAGTTTGATGGACGCTGGTAGGAAAGAGTTTTTGTATCTGTCTCTCTTGCACCTTATGGAAATATGGCGATTGGATTTTAAGGAGAATTTTAAGAGACCAAACAGGGGGTGAGACTTATCATTCTTGATGGACACAATATTTCTTTGGCATTTAACTGTTAAAAGGTAATCACAATCAGGAAGGGAAGCATTACAAATTTTTCCAGCCCTTTTAATAATGTGGTCAATTTTTTTTTTTACTATCTCCTCTCGCATTTCCACCCCAACAGACCAGTGAGAAAGAGATTACGCTTTCGATTATAGATTTGTAAAAGAGCTCAAGGAGCGTGTTGTCAACATTGAAATACTTAAGTTTCCTTACGAAATAAAGTCTAGAGTTTGATTTCTTGTAAACAATATTAGTATGTTCTTTCCAATTAAGCTGATTATCAATTGTTAGTCCTAAATATTTTCAGGATTTGATTTGTCCCACTTCTTCGTTTTTTCAGTACAACGGTTCTGGTTGATCTCTTTTTTTCCGAAAGTCAATGATAAGCTCTTTAGTCTTTTTAAAACGTTCAGAAGAAGAAAACGTTGCTCGCACCAATCGACAGACAAACTGACGTGTTTCTTATATTCGATCTCGCTGTCTTTTATCAGGCCCTGTATTGTTGTGTAATCGGCAAATTTGATCAAACAAGTTCTATCTGCTCCCTTGTTGTGGCAGTCATTGGTATAAGCCGTATACAAAAAAGGCGACAAAACCGCTCCTTGGGGTGCTCCTGTGTTAGTACATAATTATTATGTTTGACTGAATTTCATCAACAAAAGTATTACTTTTCCTGTCATTGTCTCGACATATCACATTTCTCTACTTCACATACTGATGTCTAGCTGTCAAAAAGTCAAGGATCCAAAATAAAATATTTCTGTTTATGTTCATTTTTTTTTTCAATTTGGAGACGATCAAATGGGGTTTTATGGTGTTAAATGCAGAAGAAAAATCAATAAATAGAATTCGGCAATATGCTTTAGGGGTTTCTAGGTGTTTGTAGATGTTTTCTAAGAAAACCAAAATTGCATCTTCAATTCCCCTCTTTTCTCTTTAGGCAAATTCCATGGGGTCTTGTAGTTCAGATAATTTCCTTTTAACTTCCTTTAGAATTAACTTCTCCAGACATTTTGCAACAATTGGTGTCAAGGCTACTGGTCTTAAGTCATTTAACTCTTTTATGTGTGCCTTTTAGGGGATAGGAATTACTTCAGAATGATGTTTTCCAGATAGTTGGTAAGATGTTTTCTTTAAGGGATAGATTGAATATAGTGGTGAAAATCGAACATTGTGAAGCACAATGATTTAAAACAGTACCTTTCATACCACCAGGCCCACATGCTTTTTTCTTTTTCACACTAGCAAACACACTTTCTACATTGTCCTTACACACAACAAACTCTATAATATTATCATCGTACAGTCTTTCCTGATGTCGTCCAGTAGTTTCTCCATTTCTTCTTTAAAGTGGTGTACATCAAATCTAGCATAAAAAGCATTTAATCGATTGGCATAGTCAAAACAATTTTCGTTCTCTACTGCCAAGCCAGGTCTTTCTTTTTTACACCCGGCTTTCTGTTTCAATTGATCCCATGTATCTCTAGAATCCTTTGATTTGAAAATATCCTCTAACTTTTTCCTATGCTTTTCTTTACATGCCCTAATTTCGTTCTTTACTTCCTTTGTTATTTCTATCTGCCTGATTCTGTCATTCGTATCTCATCAAGACTAACTGCTCACAACACAACTTCTGTGACGATCAATCTAGATATAGGATGTACACGATGAAGAAATAATGCAGAATGTAGATATTATAGATCTAGATCTATCTCGTTATTGTTGCACAGCACTGTTTAGATTTTGTTTGTTTGTTCGTGTGTGTGTGTTTTATTGGGTTTTTGGTTGTTGTTTGGTTTGGTCTTTTGTGTGTGTGTGTGTGTGTGTGGTTTGTTTGGTTTGTTTTGTTTTGTTTTTGGCTTGGTTTTGTTTTTATTTGTTAGTTTATTGTTGTTTTTTGTGTAAGCTAAACTAAAGCTAATGGGATGTGACCAAGGAACGCATAGGTTCTTCCTAATTCAAGTGCTTAGGACTGTAAAAATGCATGTTTTTCTTTTGTAATTTTGCAACAAAATGCAATTTTTATAATAGAAATAATGGTCGCACATGAAAATTGAATTTTTTTTTAGACTTTGCCAAATTTCATGTTTCTCTGTAGCGTGATTATGCTCAAGTATCCCTTGCACATTCTGGGGGCTCGCTCAATTTATAATAGATTAATATTTAGCGTCTAAGCGATTTATTGTTCTATATAAATGACTTAAACTGACTCATAATTCAATTGTAAACAGCCTATTGTATAATTCAACCGTTAAACGACTCATTTTTAAATTTCCAAACTAAATGTCTTATCATTCAATGTTTTAACAACTGATTATTCAATTCTACATTACTTAATTATCATTGAATTTCTAAACGATTTTTCTTCAATTCTGAAAGACTGACTGTAATTGGGTATCTAACCAACTTAATATGCTATTTCATCTCTAAAAGCTGACATTCAATATGTAAACCACGTATCATTCAATGTTTAAACGAACTATTATCCATTGTAAAATCTTTTTATTATTAATTTAGTTCTTAAAAGAAATAATTCTTTATCTATAAACAACCTATCATAATTGAATGTCACAACAACTTATTAGTCTCTGTCTTAAAAGACTTATTCAATGTGTACCCGAATTATTATTCAATTCTAAACGACTTATTATTTGATCTCAAGTCATATTATTATTATTATTATTATTATTATTATTATTATTATTATTATTATTATTATTATTATTATTATTATTA
>JAOYNN010190786.1:0-10856 GCA_025770095.1 Goniobranchus kuniei
AGCGTTCACTATCATCTAGATCTAGATCCATATCACTATCAGAATCATGGCTGATCTCCTCTAGTGTCTATAACATGCTGAAATGTGGTCGATATCTTTGTCTGTCAGTGGTATTAGGTGATATGATCAAAGTTTCATGGAATTCTGACTCGAAAATCGATGTGGTCACCAAAAAATTCATTCACGACAAAAACACACTCAATATCGTAACCAAAGACGCTGAGATGGTCAAGGGACTACACTGCTATAACTAAGAAACAGTTTTGTATTGATTACCTACCTTTGACCGTAAGAGAAATGCCTTTGAACAAGGCCTGAAACAGTTCCGGGCATATGGCAGTCCAGTGATACTGAGCGGCCCGGAACTCTTCCGGGCGAAGTGAAGCAGTGAATGGGTTAATGGAGAATTTTAGCTAATGACATGAAAAATCTAACACTCATATTTTACAGTCACAGAGGAATAGCTCAAGAAACAGGAGTAGATGGTTTTACCATATCCACTTCACTGTCATGATCTGACACTTGTGGCTAAGGTGAACAGATCTCAGCACGAGTCAAGAGTCAAAAGGCGTTCTACATGGTCAGTACAAGCGTGCGTGACTGCGTGGGTTCTAGCCTTGCTAGTGCGTGGTCAGGTTCATAACTGCAAGTCATCGGCGTTGTGTCTTTGGGTAAGGCACTTTACCTCGCTTACCTCACTTGACTCCAGTGTGAATAAGTTCCACTGTTAAGACAGCGCTGACTTTGTCTGAAAAAATGCATTCGCAACAAGCTGCAAGTCTTCCTCTTAATGTTCTGTGTTGCTGTTGGTCAGGGGAGTAAAATGTTACTGTAAAGCGCCATGAGCATGGCTATGCTGTGGAACATGAGATGTATAAGTGCCATCTTTACTTTACTTTACTTCGTTCTGACAACTTAGGTTGTGGTTGTAAAGAGTCACTTAAATGTTGTTAACCCCATAAACCACATGAGTGACAGACCACAAGCTGAAAAGTTCTTTTCGTAAAGTGTCTTTAATCCCATGTGGGGATGGGAAAAAAATTGTCTGCCTGTGTAGGGGACAAAAGTAAAGTTATTTGTACCCATGGCAGGGTGTAGGGGAATTAGGGGTACGGCATAATGTGGTAGTTTGCCGTTGCTTTCCACGCTGACTTTACTTTCGCCAAGTCTAGAAAGACCTAGCTACTCCTTATACTGCTGGGTGAACACGGGGCCCCGAAAAAAATCCACTGCCCGGCTGGGTTTGAACTCGGGTCACCTCACATGGCAGTCAGCCGATCTACCAACTGAACTACCGAGCCACCTGTAGGGGGACTATCTTCTTACTCTTTCTGCTTATACCATTAGGGGTCATCACAACATATTTTCTATGTCCAGTCAGTCCTTTTCTACATATCCCCCTCTCTCATGCCAAGAACACTCATATCTTCCTTAGTTCTATCCATATACCCTTTCTTGGGTCTTCCTCTTATTTTCTTACCTGATGTAATGTCATCTTCTGAGAAGAAAAAAAATCTTAGCTTATATATAGCGCTAAATCCATTAAATGTGCTCAAAGTGCTTTATACATGTTCCCTGACATGTCTTTTCTTATCAGATACCTTTTCACCTCCATGTGGAGTATAAAGAGATGCAGCCATTTTACAGGCGTATTTGCTCTAGCATACTGACAAGGTCCTCCTCTGCTTATGGTCGGGTACTCAATAACACTTGAATGGGGTGAGGATATGTATGTAAATGGCCTTTCCCAAGTACTAGACAACACCACAGCACGCCCTGGCCTCGAACTTGAAATCCCGCGGTTACAAGTCCAATGCCCTGCTCTAGCATACTGACAAGGTCTTCCTTTGCTTATGGTCGGGTACTTAATAACACCTGAGTGGGGTGAGGAAATGTATGTAAATGGCCTTTCCCAAGTACTAAACAGCGCCATGATGAGGTCCGGCCTCGAACTTGAAACCCCATGGTTACAAGTCCAATGCCCTGACCCCACAGCCGCAGTGCCACACAGAAATGTTCTGTTGTCAATCTTCTTCATCTCTTCTGTGGACATGTGTGAACCATCTCAGAATAGACCCTCTCATTTGATCTGCTAACTGCCTACGTAAATATTTTTCCTAATGTCTGCATTCCTGATCTTGTTCAACCTTGTTACACCCATTGAAAATTGTAGCATTTTCATTTCTGCCATCTCCAATTCCAATTCCTGCACTGGTCTCCAGCCCATGCCCCATTGCTGGGTAGACAACTTTCATATCAACTTTCCTTTTCACTTTTTTAGGGATTTTGTATCACATACAGTGAACTGCACCTGAGAGTAGTAAAACCTGCTTTACAGGAATTATGTCCTTAACAAGAACTGAATGCGAATCACCGAATAATTTTCTTCTTTATTCAACTAATGCTATATTCTTTTCACTAGATCTGGTTAACACAAATTGAAATCAGTGCTTCATGCAACATCTTTTCCTAGTTATCCCCCATTCTTGCACTAACAAAGCTTTGTTGGGCCAATCAAGCCAGGCAATGCATACCTGCTAAAAATGCCAAGCCTAGATCTAATGTTATATCAGCGCCCCAGATACACAAAGAGAGAGGGGAAGGGTACCTGGTGAAGAGCCATGCTGGTGCATCACACACTGTGCTGTGTCATAACTTGATGTAAGTCGAGCCAGTTATTATTCCAAAGTTCAAATTGGGATATCTTCCTTAATTTTCTTGAATCCTCTTGATATAAATTCCGGATAACATGAACTAATTACATTGGGCCCATGGAGTTTGTGTTATCAGATGTCTACTGTATAATGCCTAGCATTTTTCTCCACTCACACCATATTGCCAGCACCTAGCACCTTTTCCTAATTTCGATTATAATGCAGTCTCTCTTCCTCTGGTTAGTTGATCCTTAAGTTCTTTAACTCATCTATCCTCTTCACCTCTTTACCTTGTAACAGACTCATTTCTCCACTCTCTTTCTGTTTTATACTTGTGTCATCAGTATGACTCCTACTGATTTTCATGTCTGTCACCTCGATCTGTTCCTTGGATTCACAACAAAATACATTGCCATTGGCAAACAATTTATCTTGATATTGACAAAATCCTTTACTACTAGACCCATTTTCTTGACAACTATAGAACAGCCTTCATAATAATGTATTGAATTCATTTTTTTCTATTATCCTTTTTTAACACAGGCTGTGAATCTAATCATGAACTCTCTATGCAAAACCTGCTTTGGTTATGACAAGTACACTTACAAAGTGGCAGCTTCTGTTATTGTGAAGGCTTTTTTGGTGACATCAGGAGTGTCAGACATGATACAGACAGTGTATCATTGGCCAAGCCATCTTCCTGATCCTGCCTGCAAAGATGAAACCTCTGCCAGTTTGAACAATGTCCAAACATTGACAGTGTGTGGACATAAATTGTCGCCCGTTGATATGAAGACCCTGGAATCTGGTCAAGAATTGAGTCCAAAAGTAAGTCACTTGTATGAGATTCAGTTTCTCTGAGTGCGTTGTATATGTACCTTTCTGAACACCATTTCCCTTCCTCTCTCCCTGCCCCACCCCCTTTTTTGCTTTGTATGTTTATGACAGATACCAGCTAAAAGTATGTGTTATCATAGAATTTAGTGCCTTGCAAGAGCAGATTATTTTAATCGACTAATCAAGCCAGCGGGCTGGATTGTTTGATCGATCCAGAATCCTCAGCTCGTTGCCGATTAACGATTCTATGCATTTACTTTTATTTGGCCTGTTTGGTCGAAGCGAGTTGGCTTCCAGCCCTTTTTAATTTTTATCCGCATAAATGAGCCCGATATTGTTGTTTTTCATACTCTACCCTCACCACCCCGCCCGAAGTTTGACACGTCATTGAACAGGTGAGCAAGTCTGGTCATTAAAGTCTAAATCTAAGCCCTACCTCTCTTCGTCTTACGTCTTTGAACAGCTCAGTAAGTCTGGTCATAGAGTTCCAAATCTAAGTCCCACTTCTCTCTGTCGCGCGTCATTGAACAGGTGAGCAAGTCTGGTCATCGAAGTCCAAATCTAAGCCCCACCTCTTTCCGTCACACGTCATTGAACAGGTGAGCAAGTCTGGTCATTAAAGTCTAAATATAAGCCCTACCTCTCTCCGTCTTGCGTCTTTGAACAGCTGAGCAAGTCTGGTCATCGAGGTCCAAATCTAAGCTCCACCTCTTTCGCCAAATTGAAGAAATTCATTGGTTGGACGTTTATCCACAGATGGTGGAATATGATTTTAGGACTGGCCTGCAGGGTGTGCATTTGTTACCTATTCCTTGACTTGAGTGGGAAAACTCAAATGAGCTAGAATGATACCTATTGACACTATTGTAAACTCTAGAGAGGTGTTCGTAGTTACTTTATCTAAATTTATTGGACATTTCTTACCGTATCTAATTGACAGTTTGCCAACATACCAGGCATTCAGGTGACAAAAGACTTTTGAAGGCGGGCACTAAAGGTGATGATTTTAATAGAAAAAAATTTGGTACGCAGGCCAAACGGCCATTCAGCCGGCGGGCACTCTTGCGAAAACTGCTGCATAAAAAAAAAGCAACAGCAAAACAACAAAACATTAGATAATAATAAATATAATATTAAAAAAACATTACATAATATTAAATATAATTTTAAAAATCCGATCAGAACCATTACAGGCGTTGCAGCACACTTTGTTTTCATCAAAATAATAATTTAGCATAATTACACCAATCTGGCAACTACTTTCATATGTCTCCATCATGGCTACCAAGCATAAACAAACGGGACCCAGATTGTATACAAGTACCGAAATGGGATTGGATCTTCTCCCCATTACCTACTCTCAACATGTTTGGGTGTTCGCATTGTTGTAAAGTGACAAAGAAGAAAAATCTTGAGCATTGGTTAGAGAAGCTCCAAAATTTATTTCTTGAAATTTGGCAGCATGGCTGTGTGGTCAAGGTATTTAACTTTAATTGTGAGGTTTTGAGTTTGACCCTGGGCCGTGCTGTGGAGCTGTTTAGTCTTTGGAAGGGCTATTTACTCACATTTCTTCATCCACTCAGGTGTAATTGAGTACCCAACCATAGGCAGAGGAGCATCTTGTCAGTATGCTAGAGCAAGTGTGACTATAAAATGGCTGCATCTCTCTATACTCCTTTCTTCATCTGAGAAATGCTCTATCCCACAACTCCTTCAAAAAGTCTTCGAAAACACATTTGTTTGTTAAATATCTGCCATGAACTGATTGACTATGGTTCAACTCAACGTATCTGTAAATATTTGTAATGCCCCCACTCATTTTAGTCTTAAGCAGATATATACCCTTTTAGCATTCATTACGAATTTTACGGCTGAATTGGATAAACTGTAATCTATTTTATTCAACTGTATCGATCTGCCCATAATGTAGACTTGATGCAAAGTTGATTGTTATAAGACCAGTGTACTGCAGTTATGGTTTTATAGTGCTTGTACCTTCAAATCACTTACTTACATTTTTATTAATTATCTCACCTTTAATTTAGTCTTATCATCTTTACACAGTTTTGATGTATGTTTTATGAAATGTTTGTTCCATGTCTTTTCTTACCAAGGATATCATTTAAGTATTATTACGTACAGCATATTGAGCTAGACAAGGAAAGGCACTATATAAGTAATATTTTATTTAATTTATTTTTTGTGGAGTTGAGAAGGTATTTGGTCAGAAAATGGCCTGCCGGGAAACATATTTACAGCTCTTCAAGCGCATTTAGTGGATTTAGTACTGTATAAAAGCTCAGATTTTTTAAAAATATTTTTTTACACCCAGCAATTTTTGAAAATTTATCTTCTCTTGTTCTATCCAATGGGGAAACCCCCCACTTGTAACCCATTCTCTACCAAAGATCTATGAACCCTGTCTTTTGCCAGGTAAAATATCTTCAGACATCCATTGCTGTTTGACGCTTTATGTTTTTTTTTTATTCTGGTTTTTCTTCTTGATCTTCTAATCATTGAATTTTACTTATGCCATGAAATTATGATACATATTTATGATGACAGAATTGCCTTTTAAACTCATTTCCATTTTAAGAATATTCGATATTTGTTTTAGCGAAGCATATCTTATGCTTGTTCTTTTCCCCATAGGTTATTCATGCTTACTTGGAGGTACTTGCTCAAAGGCATAATGGGAGGTTGTTTGTCATCCCATTTGAGGTCGTCCACCATTGGCGGAATGGAAATTTTAGTCACATGATTTTTAAGAAAGTAAGCATACGATGCTCATGCTTTAATATGAAGAATGTTATAATAAAGTGCATTGTAATGTGAAATAATGTGTCTAACAAGTCAACAGAAATAGTTTGTCAAATATATAAACTGACAAAAAAGCCAAGAGGATCATATTTTAATCTTTTGCAAAGTTCTTCTGATTTGACGATATCAAGTGGTTGTCTCAGTTACTTATTTTGTGGGTTTAATGTCACTTTTCAACATCAATAGGTTATCACCGTGACGGTGCTATATTGACAAGTTTTATTTGCTGCCACACATGAACCAAAAGATACAGCGCAACTTGAAAGACTCTCACCCAGTCACAGTATACTGACACTGGGCCGATCAGTCTGAGAATTGCTCTCATAATGCTGTGCGCCAAGCATGAGGTTACTGAATTGCCAATTTTTAATTCTTAGGTATGACTCGGCTGGTTGTTCGAACCCGGTTCCAAGAATAATTCTCTACCACTAGGCCATTGGGCCGTTCAGACTCTTCCTTCTCCTTGGTCATCCTCCTCTTCATGTAGTTAGTTAGACTGAGTAATGCTGCCAGTGTGTTTGAGTTTGTTTGGTTAACAATACCTAGTTTTTTTTTTCACTCTCTCTTAGGGTAGTTGACTGAAGTGTATTTCAAATGTTGTCCAATCTGCTGCAAGACTTGGCAGATAGTAGCTTGTTGTTCCATAATCTTATAATGCCTCAGAAAAATGAATGTGAGTGGCTGTTGATTCTGGATGTTGGCATGGTGTTACTTTGATTGCCTGACTGACTGTCTACAGTCAAACATGGTTAACTCAAATTCGTTGGGGAATGGAAATAGTGTTCGAGATTTCCGTAATTCTTTATGTCCATGAAAGCCCCAAATGCAAAGAAATTGAGAGAAAACAAGGGAGGTGTAAAAGAACATGAAAACAATAAACCGGTTAGCTACAGTATGATTGCATGCATGGCGAGCCAGTCATACGGGCCTTGAGCATCACACCCCAACCCCTATCCTCCAGCCTCTGGTGATGAGACAAGGACCATGGTTTGGCTGTAGCAATAACATAGAAACACCTACCAGTGGCCAGAAAGGCTGTAAAGCCATGTCTTTTATTGAGTATGCGAAGTTGATTTGTGTGAGATTCGGGTGTTGCGTGTGCGGTGAAGTCAATACAAAGAAAACATACGAACTGAAAAGGGGACCGAGCTTCATGTTCGAGATAGCTGAGACCAAGTGATTTTTGTGTTCGAGATTTGGGTACATTTCTGTTGTTGTAAGCCTGTTTAGATTTATATGATATAGGTCCATTGGTATTATATCTCTGAATTCATTTCTGCCTTTGTAAGTTATTGTGACTTGTATTGTCTAACATAGCTGTTAGAGGCACGAGAGCAGCTGATTAACTTACATTATTCTGTTCGACAGGTCCATTTTAAAACTTTTGATTACCTTGTCCTCCCTATTCATTGTGGGTCTGAGATCTCCAATCAAGAAGAAGGAATCAAGCCTATCTGGATGTCATTGATTGCAGATGTCAATAACAAAACAGTCAGCGTGCTCAATCCTAGACATGAGGACAAGTATGCCATTGCTGCCAATGGCTACATGCTTCAATGGAGGTAGGAAAGAATCCTTAAGCATTTTTTAAATTCAGAGATCTCTTACCAGGATTGCAATTAAAAATTACTTCTAATGCTATTTGTTACACTTCAACTCACTGTGAGTTCTGTTTTAAAAAGTTACAGTCTTATAGCTTGAGATGCTGATTTGCATTTTTATGGTTAGAGGCAAGTTAAGCTACAATGTTTAAAATTTTGAAAAAAACAATAGTCATTCTATGCTCATAGTCTCTCTTACATGTCACCGGAAACAGCAGAGGTCTTAAAGAGGTGTATGATAATTCCTTCTGCTATTCAATTGTTTAGTTTGTCTGAGAATGGTGTGCCTGCCAAAATTGTGAGTATGTACATTTACATTCATCCTTGATGTCGGGGAGCACTCTTGTCTGATGATGCAACACATGCCTTGAGACAGGGTGCAAAATAACCCAGGGAATTCTTGAAAAACCATGAAAAAAGATTGGAACCTTGAAAAGTTGAACTTTACCAAGAAACTTTGAACAGCCTTGATGATGACAATTATTGGGAAATCTGAATCAACCAAACTTTCAAAAAGACCGCGTACACAGATTCAGTAAATTTTGTGAATGGCCACATTATGGTCAGATCTTTAAGCCCTGAGTCTTGTGAGTGAAAAGGTCCAGGTTTGAATCCGGTTAGTGGCAGACTGGTAAAGTAAATGTAGAAGTAAACATGGCATTTATACAGCACATGTTCCATGGCATAGCCATGCTCACGGCATTTTACTGCCCCGATCAACAGCAACTCAGTAGATTTAGAAGAAGACTTGCAGCTTTTTAGGCGTGAATACATTTTTTTCAGACAGAGACAGCGCCATCTTAATGGCCAGGTACTCATTCACACCTAAGTGGAGTGAGGTAAGCGAAAGGAAGTGTCTTATCTGAGGATACAATGCCAATGACTTGTGGTTATGAACCCGACCGCACAATAGAGAGGCTTGAACCCACGTGGTCACGCACGCTTGTACTGACCATGGTGAATGCCTCTTGACTCTCGACTCGAGTCGAGATTTGATCACCACTTAAACACCGTCTGTCTGTCTGCTTCCTACCCCATCTTTATTTATGTCTGTAGGTATGGCTGTCTACCTCTGTGTGTCTCTGTCTCTCTCCCTTCCTCCCCTCTCTTTCTATAGATGATCTTGTTCCCTCCAACCCCACACACTAATGTTTCTCTCTCTTACCTTTCGTTCATCATCAGTCTCTCCATCCGTCTAGCCGTTTATCCATCGGCGTGCTTTCATCTCCCCATCTCTTGATCTCTGTCTCCCCAATCTCCACATCTCTCAATCCATCCCCCCAACCGCGGCCCCCATCTCTCTCTCTCTCTCTTTCTCTCTCTCTCTCCCTCTCTCTCTGATACCGCTGTCCATCTCCTTTCCCTCTTGCGCTGTGCCCACCTTTTCTCTCTACCAATACCCTCCACCCATACACATACACTCCCTTTGATTTATTTTCTTGCTCCATAACCCTTCTTACATGCTTCTGTGGTCGGCGTTTCCCTTCTAGGGATTGTCCTAAAAATGTAATTAACAGTTTACAGGCTCCATATAATGTTTTGATGTGTTTTGTGCTGAATGCCCTTCCTGTACTAATAAAGCGTTGCGCTTGGAAGCAGTGATAAAAGAGATGGAGTTGTTTTGCTTTCTGACACACGTTTGAGAAAGCAATTTAAAAGGTATCATTCTATATTCCAAAATATTAATCCTGACAAACACACTGAAATTGGTAAACCGTTTTCAGAATTTCTAACTTTTTTCAATGTAACATTTTTAATTTTCAACGAATGTGTTTGAAACTTTGCATAACATTTTGCATTGCCTAATTCTCTGAATGTGCCAAATTTCACTTCAATCCAATGATTTCTGCTGTATGGTTGCTAGGCAAATGTGTTGTCAAACTTTAAATGCAATTTTCCCAAAACATACATTTTCTACATTCTCGTAAATAAACGACCATAATTTTCGTATTTTTTCACCAATTAACGTCATCTTTGTTTCTATGTCATCCTCATACACTTTGCTTTCCTGATGTGCACATAACTCAGTTTCCAAAATTTCCGCCTTTAGGCTCCTTTTGAGATGGAGGGTCACATATGGAAGATAAGCCTGCAGGACTCTTGTGCTAGTAGTGCATGTAAAAGAACCCTTGGCAGCTGAAAATCATAGAAGAGCAGGCTGAATAGCTACTGCCTGGGCAAATTTAATTCCTATGATCCGTTCTCTCTTTTCATCTCCTCTTTCATACATCTTCGAGTTCAAGGCGCTCTCACCCTTGTGACATGAAGGGCATCTGGTATGGCTTCCTCTGTAAAAACCTTTTTAAATTAAAAAAAATGTGTTTGCTTAGAATAAAATCTGAAATTTACTTTAATTTCTTTTTATTTAAGATTTTATCTTTTTTTTATGCTATTTTAAAACTAATCTAAAAATGTTATCAAAATTATTCTGTTATATGTGACTTACAGGAGATATATGCAGATTCGATCAGTTCATACTGGTGAAATGCTGCTTTCTTGGAATAATGAGAAAATGCCCTGCAGCAAGCAGACGCAGGCAAACACATCAGGAGCTCTTCTTCTCATGGTGAGTAGAAAGAGATTTGTGTGCTATGAGGACCTTTATGACTGGAACACATGGCAATAATTTTCTATAACTGCTTTTGATGTATCATTATCATGATATTGGCATGGATTTGGGTATCCTCAAATTTCCAAGGCATGTTGAATTTTCAGCTTGCTTCAAAGATCGTATTGGTTATGTGCAGTTCTTTTCTGAAAAATGTTGATGGCAACCCCTAAAATTGACAAATTAACCCTCGAGCTGCTAGCCGGCGCCTCTGCACTGTCCCACCCAACTACCTTGCCTGCATAAGGTTGACCCCCGCATACGCGAGTGCCTGGGACAGTCGCCAGTCAGCTGATTTATTTTCATCCTCACAGCCGTGACCCGAGTTGACATCAA
>JAOYNN010190896.1:0-10854 GCA_025770095.1 Goniobranchus kuniei
CCTTTAGTCCTGGAATATTCTCTAGATTCCTTAAGATCATTTCACTATATAGGTTAAAAAGATCAGGAGACATTACATATCCTTGACGCACTTCTCTTTTAATGTATTTAATCAAGACCTCAGATATTATAAAACGTGCCACTAAAACAGCTGAATATGTCACTCCCTCTTATGAATTAATGATACCAGTAGTGCTAAAATCAGTGCAAAACCTCCAGGAAATAAAGAAACTAACGCAAGACAGAGAAACCTGGAAGAGAGTGATTAAGGTCATACAAAAAAGAACAGTACAGCGCACACAATTTAGGGCAAGCATCCCCACGTGACTGCGACGCCTTTATCTATCTATCTACCTCTTGCTCTCTTTCCTTCGATGTTTCTTCCATGATTGTAGGCTCTACACTTTCAAGTCTTTTGATGTTGCGAAACATATTTTAGTTTGTGTCTTTTGATACGATTTAAAAGTGTACAGGATTTTGTACCTATAATTTTCCTGTTTGTTTAAGCGTCCCTGCTTCACTTCCGTATACAACGATTGGGAAGACAGTCGCTTTCGCAATTCTCGTTTTGGCTGTTGTACCGAGCCCTTGGCTCATTGTCCCCAGTTTCTGCTTTGCTTTTGCTATTCTTTTCCTGATTTCTTCTTTGCTAGCTTTCATCCCAATAAAATGTGGTTCCAAGATATTCAAACATGATAAACGTTTTATGCGTCTTCATTTTCGATGTTGATGTCAGCGTTGTCTCACATATCACTGTCATTATTTTTGTCTTCTTAATGTTAACCGGTAGGTTTCTGTCTTCGATGTGGCTTGTACTTAATTTCCCAGTCCTTCTGCAGTAGTGGAAAGCAGGGTTGTGTCGTCAGCATATCGTAGATCTCTAACCTTGTAGCCATCTATTTTGACCTCATCGTAGTATTTGCCTAGAGGATCTTTCTGTATTCTTCTCATTATGCATTCAGGATACAAACTGAGTAGGTACGGTGACAAAATACAAACTTGTCTAACTTTTTTCCAACACTGAACGGTTCCGTTTTTGTGTTTTCCAACTGTACCACATTTTTTTGATTGTTGTTAAGTGATATTAATAATGATGTGGACTTTGGGTCGACATTCAGGTCTCTTACGGGTTGCCACAATTTCTTATGATTGACACAGTCAAACGCTTTGGAGTAATCAATGAAGCAGATTCTCAAACCTTTGTTTACCTCATTGTGTTTTTGAATCAATTTCGTTACATTATTTTCTGAAGCCGGCTTGATTAGTGGCGACCACTTTGACGCTCAGTCTGTTCATGATGATATTTAATTGGATCTTACTTGAATGTGAGATTAAGGCAATAGTTTGGTCGTTTGAACACAACTGCGGATCCCCTTTTTGGGTGTGGGCACATAGATAGATGTTTTCCATTTTGATGGCCATGTTTCAGAACCCAGATCTTACTATAAGGGAGTACTCGACATTTACTGCTTCGCCTCCACCTGCAAGGACAATTTCTGCATGCTCTTTGTGGTGTCCTGGACGTTTATCTATTTTCAGCATTTCAATTGTTTTTCTAACTTCTGATTTTAGAGGGAGCATGTGATCTTCGCATTCTTCTTTCGCATGTTGATCTTCTTCCTCATCTTCGTCGTCCATTTTATACATGTTACTACAGTAATCTTCCGATCGTTTGCTATGTTGTCGTCTTCGATGACTGTTTTGCATTTTGACCCTTGATTATGTTTAACCTAGCTGTTCTAGTTTTGGTCATTTTCCGAATCTCATCATACATCTCACTGCTTTTGTTTTTGTTGGTATATTTCTCAATCCTGTGGCTTTCTTTTTTTTCCAAAAAATGTTTTTTGCCCCTCCTACAACGGCTCTCATATGCTTTATGCATTTCATTATATGCAAGTTTACTAGTTTCACTGAATGTTCTTTGAGGTTTTAGTTCTTTCCTCTTCCTTATTTTCTCTGATGTCTCGTCACTTATCCATTTTTCCCCTTTTCTTTGGTAAGTGTTTTGACGCTTCTTCCATGAATATGGTTCTGGTTTCATTTGCCATTTCTCCGGCTCTTTTTCTTCGCATGTCTTTGATAGATTCGAGAAACGATTTTTAATTGCAGTTTTGTAATTTTGGTCTGTATCTCTTACGTCGAATCTTATTGTCAATGTTTTTGACTTCTGTTTTCTGAGTTTTAGTTTAGTTTCAGCAATCTGTAATTCGTGTTCTATACCACAGTCCGTACCTGGCAAAGTTCTAGTAGCTCTAATTATTTCAGAATGTTCATTCTGCATCATTATTAACCAAGTTAATGTTCTGTTTTACCATCCGGGGCTGCCCAAGTGTAATGCCTTTTGGAGTGTAATGGAAAAATGATGTTCATAATCTTCAATAAGGTACTGAGGGGAAAATTTACCACCGTTTATATTTTTCTCACCGTAAGCATACTTTCCAACGATCCCCTTTTTATTTGTATGTTGCAGATAGGGAGTAAAAATAGTTGGGTGCTACTGTTGAGTGAGTAGCAGGAAATAATGTAAATCAATATCATTTGCACCACTGAACTATAAAGACGTGGCAAAAGACGTGACGTCTCGGGTCGAACCCTTCGACAGACAACACAAAGAGACAAGCTGAGATGAAACGATTACATTAACATGAGTAGTGGGGACAATTTAACGGATTCCTAAAGGAGAGAAAAAAAACTAGGTATTAAACAGCGCTTCATTAAACTTTTTCAGTTCTGACCAAAGTTCTTCTGCTTCTGAGATGTTGCTTAGGACTTCAAATTTGTTTTGCACAGCTACAGTAATTTTGTCTCTGAACTTTTCATAAGATTTTAGTAGGTCTATCTGAAATGTGGTGTTGCTCTTTGACTTTTTAATTTTCTTAAGTTTTATTGCAAATCTACTCATGACTGGAATATGGTCTGAATCACAACTAACCTACAAGGCAGTGGGGGGTCTGTGGGGGATGGCCGTTGTCCTGATTAGGATCGTCCGCCCTTTGCAGGTTTTACTTTTAATCCTCCTCATCAAGATAAATTGATGGGGTTACCGGCTTAGTCGCCGATTGTCCGACGGAGGCAGTTTAACGTCGTACCCAGGACAATTATTATCATTATTATGATTATGATGATGATGATGATGATGATTATTATTATTATTATTATTGTTATTATTATTGTTGTTGTTGTTGTTGTTGTATAAGCATGGTAGAAAGGAGAGAAAGAAGACCCAACAGAATACATGGATGAAGGTTTAGAGGACATGCCAGTTGTTGGTGTGAGGGAGCAAGACACGTTGAAGAGGACTAAATGGAGACTCCTATCGGGATGAATCTAAAGAACAGAAGAAGGAGATGAAGAAGTCACGCATGAACAAAGCCAAAATTAGGGGATGCTGCTGTTTAGTATATAAAGAGAAATAATGTAAAATACATAAGATTTGAAGTACTCAACTCTAAAGAAGGGACCACAGACGTGACGTTTCAGGTCTCACCTTTCGTCAGACAACACAAAAAAGACAAGAAGAAGACACGGTTACATTAAAACGAATGGCTTCTAGTAGAAAACAAAAACCTACCGTGTTCCTCAAGAAAATGTAATAATGACAAATTTGCTGTAAGCGAAGTGCGATTGCCATGAGGCACACAATCGGCTCTTAACGATGCTCGAGAAGGAAGAATTTTTATGGTCTCTCTCCATGCAATTTTTCTTATTCTTGTATTGTTGGAAATGTACATACTACCTCAGGCAGATCATAAAACAACACGAATTTTTTTTTATCACCCTGGAAAAAGATTTAAGGCCCTATCTGTTTTATTTTTTAAAAATCAGACGATATCTATTGTTGACAGTCACTCTTTTAATTATTTTCTTTCAGACAGCATCAAAGACAAAGAAATATTAGCGCTGATGTGACAAGACGGCACAGATTTCTCACAAGCTGTTTTCACAAAAGTTGTAAACTCTACATTAATTGATTATCGCCACACAAACTGTTTATCAATAACACGTAATAAGTAAAGAGTGTTTAATACACACTCTTGTACTAAATGATTTGGAGACAATGATTGTTGGCATTTAATGTGTGATAACCAGGAGAAAGCTTAACTCGGCCCCATATTACACATACGTCTGAAAGATGGCCCCTTTTTCAATCTCCTTTTGAGGCCATGAAGAAAAGATCCATCTCGATAGTGTTCTTCATTAACATCAAGTTTGTTGAAGATAAGACCAGAAAACTATTGCGCTCAGCTCCAATTTGTACCTAGCTTAGCGGCCATCTACTACCACTTAATTGCAACATCATTTTACAACAAAAGCCAAACGCTTTGTGGAAGAAATTTAATATCAGGTGTAGATGTTTGTGCGCAGCATCTTCGGCCACCTATACGAGTTGATTGCAATGTCTGTTTACAACAAAAGCCAACGTTTTTTCGAAGAGCTTCAGCTGCCCATGTCATCTAACCATTCACTTGATCAAGGCGGATCGTATGGTTTAATTTCAGATGAAATGAGACAAGTGTTTTTAACGGTCAACTGGGCTATTATCTGCGCGGGCATCTGCTGTTTTGGCATTGTAGCAAATACCATAAACATCGCGGTTTTCACCAAACACAGCTTTCAAGAAACCGTCAACACGACATTATTCGCTTTAGCAATTTCAGACCTCGGCTGTCTCGTAAGCCTTCTGTGGATGTCCATTTGCGTTAATCCGCTGTTCCAGTATGCTGACACTCCACTATTGACATCAGAAATCCAGAATGTCTCAGGCGGTTGGCCCCACATAATTTTTGTCAAAATCACCGGTTGGCTCACCACTTTCGTGACCTTTGAACGTTGCATGTGTGTCATTTTTCCTTTGAAGGTCAAGATCGTTCTGACACCTGGTCGAGTGAAAGGGGTCATTGTTTTTATTTATCTTTTCGTCGTCATCTCCACGATACCAAGCATGGCCAACGCGAGATTGGGCTGGAAATTTGTTCCCGAGAGAAACAGGACCATGTTTGGCATGATCGTCTCACAGCTGTCCCTTGAAATCAACGCCATTACCTTCATGATCCACGGCTTCCTGTCAACATTCATCATTGTGGTTCTCACCGTCATATTTACCCTCATTCTGATTATCTCAATCAAAACACAATCAAAATGGCGTCAAACGACGTCTGCTAAAATGGATGCAGGACATCAGGTGGTGACAAGGGATCAGAAGTTGATCAAAACGCTTATCGTTATCGCCGTCATCTTCATCATTTGCTTGCTACCTTTTATGGCCATGAGCGGACCGATCGTCTATAACAAAGATTTCAACGTCCTAGGTAGATACGGCAACCTAGTACTGGTGGTATCAAGTTTTGGATTGACATTGGAGGCAATTAACTCAAGCGTGAACATATTCATCTATTACAAAATGAATACAAAGTACAGAAATACCTTTCGGAAAGTGTTCAGGCTTGGTTAAAAAGTAAAAAAAATATTCAAGAGGTTTATCGACTTTTTTATACTGATGCGGAATTTGGATGATGATTAAATTCAGCGAACAAAAACTTTGCAGTCAGAAAAGAAAATTGCTTTAAGAGAATGTCAAACGGAGAACAGTTAACAGATTTGGATAAAGAAAATGAAAATAATCGTAAAACACTTTGGTGGAACTTGTACAAAATCCAAAACGCAACATTCAGAGCATACTAACTTACTTATGGCTGTTTGGCATCTCAGGTGTCGGTCTGTGACGCTTTGGCTACTCTCTTTATATATGTTGTCAGTTTTTCTGCATTGTCTTCTGTCTTGAAGTATTGCAACGACTTATCTAACTCTTTACTTGAGCGGAGTTGGAATGGATGGTTAATGAGTTCACGATCTCGATTAAGTACAGTTGGAAGTGTTGTTATGCACCTTCCTCTGAATTTGTTTCTACATTGGATGTAATCGGCTCAAATTGCTTTCGTATCTGGTAGTTCATTGTCTCTCCTTCCTTATAAAGCGCTTTCTTGGTTATTTTGGTGGGATGTTTCATGTGCAGGACCTTTTTCAACTGTTTTTCAGAACATAGCATACGTAGAAACAACGTCTGAACGGGAGTATAGAAGAAGAAAGAGCTGAAAGACAAACAACAACGAATCTCCAGAGTCTGCATAATATTTCTTCCAGATGGAAATGTAACGAAGAGAAGAGCTTTCGGCGATTACCGTAATTTTCAAACGATTTCGACATGCAATATGAATTGATCGTCAGGCTGGTTTCGTATGCGGGATTTTGATACTCCAAACGAATCCAATCCATGCCGCTCAGTGACAGCTTCAGGAGAATAAAGAGAAACGCGTGCGCGCGCGAGCGTGTGTGTGTGTGAGTGTGTGTGTGTGTGTGTGCACGTGATTGAAGCACAGGTCTATTCTGATATCCAGGTTATGTTAATTAGTTGTAGCTCAAATTTGTCCGTTTTCTTCACGTTTCTTATATTCTCTGGTAGGGAATTCCAAAATCGAATAGTACTTTGAAGGAAAGAGTTCAGGAAGACGCTTACTCTTGAGTATGGGACAATGTTATGTGTTGCTCTTTCTAGGATTGTTTCGGAGGCCTTCTATGGGCACCAGTCTTTCCCAATTTTGAGAAGGATCTCGATGTTCTGTCCAGATCTCCTCTCAACTAAGCATGATCATTAACATTCTTCATCATTCCGCTCACGCTTTCGGTTCTGCTGCATACATCACTATGTTATGCACAAACCTGCATGTTATGCACAAACCTGCATGCTCTTCTCTGTATTCTTCCGTGTTTGTCAAGTTGGTTTTGACATTGTGGATCCCAAACGCTAGTGCTACATACCAACATTGGTCGTATAAGAACCTTATAGCTTTTTTTGTGTTGATGTTTTGGGGACAGGTTACAAATTTTACCTCAGGAATCTCTGTCTGAATTGGCTTTTTTCATCTTTTATCGATATTTTGTTGCTTTATCATTTTGTCGTCTGTAGTTAAGCCAAGATTTTCTGCTTTTGTTGTTTCCAGTTTCTGATTGTGAATATAGAAGTCGGCTCATATCACTTTCTGTTTGTTGAGTACCTTCATAAACTGACATTTTTCTTTGGGTGAAATTGCATCTTCCATTCTTGTTTTCAAGCCTGTAGACTATTCCAATCCGCCTGTAGCATTCCTGTATCTATCTCCGTTTTCTATGTCTCTGTATAAAGACAATCATTAGCAAACAGTCTAATTGTAGAATTTTTTTTCTGATTCTTGTCTGTATGTCATTTATGTATATGAGAAAGAGATGTGGGCCCACTACAGTTCCTTATTGTACACCAGATTGGACAGGAAATGGAGATGACATTTGATTGTCAATCACTACTCTTTGTGTACACTTAGAAAGGATTGACGCTATCCAACAGTAGGCATGTTCTCTTGTACTGTAATGATCAAGTTTTTTTTAAGGCTTTAGTGGTGGACTTTGTCGAGAGCTTTGCTAAATTCTAAAAGGATGGTGTCTGTCTGATCTCCTTCATTGATGATGTTTGAAAAATCTTGGCATGGGGTAATAAGCTGTGATTCGCAAATCGTTGTTTGCTAAAGCCATGTTGTAAATCTGTCAAGAATTTGTGGTCGTCAAGATGTCTTATAATGTTACTATAGATCCCATGTTCCAATAACTTGCACCAGATGGATGTTAAAGACACAGGCCTGTAAGTTTCAGCAATGCTGCTATCACCTTTCTTACAAATAAGTGTAATATCGGTTTCTTTCCAGTTTTTGAAGACTTTGCCATTATCTAAGGTTGCTTGAAACAAAAATATATAAATGGGAGCTAATTCTGAGGAAATATTGTGATACATTTTGCTGATACACCATCTGGACCAGAGGCTTTGTTTTCATTCAGGTTCAACATGAATGGCAGGATATTCTTCTCAGAGATATGAACTTTCCCCAAGCTATCAGCTTTATGTCCCAAAAGATTTCCATCAAATATGTCAGACCTGTCGTAGAGAACTGAGAAGAACTGTTCACTTTGAATGTTGACCTTTTCTTTAGGTTCTAGAGTAAGTTGACCCTCATTGTTCTTCAGAGGAGCAATCTTTGTTCTCTGTATTTTTAATTACTGGTCTTCATCAATTATATTGATAAATGCCGCATGAGGTCTTCAACATTGTTTCTGGGCTGCTGAGCTCGTCTGATCTCTAATACTTTCTTTACATTGTTTTGGATGAGGATTATTTAGCTTTTTATTTCTCAGGATGTGCAAGGTGTCTGGATTCATTCACGCCTTGCTACTATTTGTTGTTGTAAATTTGGTTGGTATATTTTCGTCTTGAAGCAAAATTAATTTTTCTTTTTACAGTTGCACAGTTAAATACTACATGAAAGGAATCAGATATTACTATGACGTTCTTAATTCTTTTGTAACTGCTTCCGGATTACATATTTTAGCGATAGATAGGGATTGCGTTTCTACTTTTCTTCAGCAGTGTGCTTTGATTACAACTGGGAAGTTCACTAATCATGTTGTTAGTTAATTAATTTCTAAATCAAAAATCTATCTAAAATCATTGATGCCTTTGCTCCCCCTCAACAAAGAAATAGAGAAAGAAGGAGCATTTCTCTAAAATAACCTTTCCAATATTTTGATTGTAAAGTCCCTGACGGGAAGAACATGTTATTGTAGGTAAGTAAGCCTATAAATAAATGTTGAAACGAAAGCAACGTACCACAAAGACCGATGTCAAGTAGCCTAAAGCCATTGATTAATGTCAGTATGAAATTAAATACCTTCTACATCTCTTTGGACATGTATTTCCACCCTTTTGGGGTTATGCTTGATGAGATGGCACGTGTCATATATTATCACATTATATCAAATATATGGGCGAATATGACAACAGAATCCTCTAAATGCCCAGTTTTAAGAGGCAATTAAAATGTAACATATAAATCAATCATAATTTTATTGAACCCCATACATTCACAATCAATTAAAGATTTGAAGCTATTTAATGATTTGGCATTTTCTGTTAACAATTGAATTTATCCAAGTTTTTAAGTCTTTGAATCAATGAATTTGACGGATGTTAGTGGAACATCGATTCTTATGATATGTTGTTGTCCATCGGTTTCCTTTGTTGAAAATTAAAAAAGAAAACCTCACAAGGTCTGTTGGCTCTATTTCATTAATACATGTATTTTGATCCAGTTTTTTAAACTGTATTAATAAGCCAATTACCATCAGGTAAGGATATTAGACATCAAAGGCTTGACCACAGTCTTCATCAGTTTGTTCGTCTTTTTGTTTTTGGTTTGTTTGTTTTTTCATACGGTTCGACCGTTATACTTGGTTTACCGTGTTTCAAAATTTACGAAGGAGGAGAAGAAAAAGGAGAAGAAAGAGGAAGAGGATGAGAAAAAGAAGAAGAGGAAGAAGAGGAATAATAAAAATAATAATAATAATAATAATAGTAATAATAATAATAATAATAATAATAATAATAATAATAATAATAATAATAATTGAACTGGATGGGTACATCATGAAATATCTTTCCTACGTGTTTTGCAGGAACACGGACAAAAGCTTGGGTTAAGCTCTTAAGCTGAAATCTTGAGGAAGGGGGTGGGGAATTATATCATTAACATCGCTGGCAAAACTTTCCTTTTGAATTTTACGATTTACTGGGTTGGGCCACTCAAACAGCGTAACTAGGTCTATTACATGTACAGTCTTGAGGTCGGAAGGGGAACGAGCAGGTTAAAAGGTAAAAGTTTGCAACTCCGTGTGTTACATAATTTCAAGAGCTTGGAGATTCATAGATATGCTGTTGCTGTTGTTTTGGTTGGGTTGTTTTTTGTTGGGGTTTTTTTGTGTTATTGTTGCTGTTGTTGTTGCTGGGTTTGTTCTTCTTTTTGTTGTTTGTTTTTTGTTGTTTTTTTTTTGTTGGCTGATGAGTGATGACGTGCCGATAGGAAAATATGACAGATAATGCCCATAATTTATGGGCCGATCGAGGACGTGCCGATAGAGAGTGATCTGATTGAGGGTTAACCTCGCTTTTTGAATTGGAGAAATGCGAAAATAGTGATGCAGTTGAACACCAGGTATGCAGGGCTTGACAGCGGAGATCCTGAGGCGCTAGGGGTAACACTTTGGATGTAATTTGGACAACGCTTTACAAATCCCACCTTGACGTGAATGCCGGTTAAAAGGAACGCCGCTTAATTTGAACAAGTCGAAGGGAATGGCGCTGTACCCTTTAAGCGACGCGACGTGCACTGTGTACAAGTATCCAAAGCTCTAACAAAACAACAAGACTTGGGGCGTTCGAGGAATGACGAATACCCAGGTAGGCAGGTTTAAAGCTACAGGGACAGACGTCTCAAATGAGAGGATTTGTACGTGCTCAGGTGGCAGGTGAAGAGAAGATTCGCAAAAGAATGCAAAAGATGAGACAGTCCGGCAAAAGAAAAAGAGGGGACAAAACAGAAGGTATATACTGGTGTTCAAAAGTTAGTTCACAATGCAGAGTAGTAAATTAACCAAAATGTGGCGGGTTTTATTTTTTGAGTTACTAAAAAAAACATCCTCAATACTGACTATATCGTTGTGTCCATGTCCTTTGATTTTACTTTTATTTACTTTTTAAAGCATGCAAAAAGACCAAAACACAGCCGAGATCTTCAAGAACTGAGACGCGCCACATTCTGGTTGTTTTACTACTCAGCATTTGTGACCTAACTTTTGAACACCTGTTTAAGCGACGTTCTGCACAGGACTACTTGGAGACAGTGTAGCGTCCTCAAAGTGATAAAGCAAAAGAAGAAGAAGAAGAAGAAGAAGAAGAAGAAGAAGAAGAAGAAGAAGAAGAAGAAGAAGAAGAAGAAGA
>JAOYNN010191007.1:0-16597 GCA_025770095.1 Goniobranchus kuniei
GGCTGGCAGGCAAAGTTATTACACTTGAGAGAGGGTGAGAGAGACAGAGAGAGGAAAACCTCTGATTTAACCAAAATCTCAAAGCAAAGCAAGATTGACAGATCTACCTAAAAACCAACCTGTTAGAATTGAAAAGGAGACAATCTATGGATAGCTGTAATATGGGCTATGAGCTAAGAAAATCTGATCATGAAACCCCTTGTTGAATACAGATTGAATATCAAACAGAAAATAATTTACTGAAATCATATTTCAGTCGGATTCAATCTCAATCTCAATAACTGACGGTTATGGACAGCTGACACTATGCCTTTTTGGACTATAAAGACGTATCTTATCTTACCTTACCATACCATACCTTATCTTCATTGGGAATTAACCGTTACATTGTTGCCCATTTTAGACACTAATACATGGCCTATTTTTAGAGGACACATTATAAGAAAATGACTGATGAGTAAAACAAAAAAAATCATATCTTCTAAATGACACAAGATAACGTAACACAATTTTCAGAATAGACTTACGAAGGATTGAGCAACACTGTGATGCATGTGGTACAAACAAATAAAAGTCATCTATTCCCGATCTAAATGAGTTGCTTCAATGTCACAACCCTTCTCCCTTCTTATAGATCTAGATCTAAATCTCAACCTTGAGCTCAAAGATTTCATTGTCATTGCCTCCGTCTCATCAATCTAGAATATAGAAGAGCTTGAAGAAAACTTTTTGATCATGATTTGTTACCTCCATCTTCTCTAAAATCTGACACTATCTGATACTATCACTGTGATCTGCTTCCATGGCGTAACCAATGCCAACAGTTCAAAAATGGCCCGGAACCTCACAAAACTGTCAAGTATCAGCCCCCAAAAATTCAGCCAAAAGCGAAAGTACATCACAAAGGAAGAGAAATCTTCCTGATAATTGTTGGTTTTGTATTTTTTTTGTGTTTTAGATCCATACTGTTTTCAACTCAAGTTGAACGTGGCAATATGAACGCATAGTGGAAGTTTTGACTTTAGTTGAATTTGGCAAAATGAGGGACTGTCTCTGCAAAACTTTTGTGTAAGATGTGCTGCTGGAAATAAGCAGGACTTGTCAACAACCTTTATCAAAGGCTAATGATGGCAATGGTTTGATTAAAGTTATGGGAATAGGCAGGGTTGCAAGACATGACACCAGAATGTTAAGAGATGAAATCCTGGTGTGTTTTTTGGTGTCCGTGATGTAATTGTTCCATCAACACACTACTTGATAAAACGTCGCTTATGTTTCAGTTTCCCCTGCAGTGCTGAAAATAAAAAAGTACCAGCCTAATCATAGGCAGTTCATGTCAAGATTTTAAAAGATTCTATGTGTGATGTATTTGCTTAAAAATGGCTGCATTTGTATTCCCCCATATTCTGCAAACTTGAAATTTGTAGAAAGTATTTTGTTTAATTGTATACATTTTATGAAAAAACACTTTGATTTGTATGCTTTTGGATTAAGAATCACATGTGTCGTTCTCTTAAGCCCTGATATCATCCCTATGGGATGTACTGGGCATAATCCACAATCAAACTCAAACTGTCGTTCTCTTAATGTATAACTCCAGACTTCAACTGTCACTAACTTTGCATGAATATAAACTGTTTTGGATGCTTTTCATCCCACTTTAGGTGGGAAAAATTGAGACAAATGAAGAGTGGCTTTTTTTTTACACCATGATGGACTGTAGAATGACATTGACAGTATATACGCTTGTGTACATTTGTGTTTGTGTGTTGTAAATTTATCATAAATTTTTTAGAATATTTTTGTCGATTCCCAAAATTGTCATTTCATTTTAGACCACTGTAAGCAAAAACAGCAAAAATCCAACTTTATTAATTAACATTTTTGACATTTCATTCATGAGTATAGATATTGGAAACAAACCCAAATCAGAGAAGGGAACTGCTTCAGCCACAGATCATGCGGATGATTTGGCTCTTATTGAAACTCGCATGAAAGAATACAAGGCAGCAGCTTTGAAAGCCAAGCAGGAAGGCAGAGTCAATAGTGCAATCAAACACTTGAAAGTTGTCAAGGTGAAATATCAGATTTAAAAAAAATGTTTTTAACCTTTGAGAAAATTAATTTATTTCAGTTGTCAATTTTATCATCCAATTCAGTCCCACACCTGCATTTCAATCTAGTATTGTCTGAGGTGAGACAAGAGTCAAAAAGTCTCCCATGATGTATACATAAGAGGTATATGATAGCTGCCATTGGATAGAATATTTATTGAAGGATTCTAGGCCGACATCATGGCTAGATTTCTGAGCCGAGATGACAAAGCCCGGAAAAGTATGAATTTAATAAATTGTATCAAAGGACAGGAGTTGTATATATTTTTATCATTCCAAAAAGGCATTGGCAAATCTCAAAGATATAAAAAGTTAGATCAAATGAACACGCAATCCGAAATTGAATGAAGTGTGCCAGGCAAATTTATTTGGTTGAATAATAAGATTAAATGACTCTGATCCTAAATAGGTCTAGATCTTTATGAAATTTGATTATTACACCAAAAGATTCTGACTATCTTCAAATCAGACTTCTTTCATCCAGATCTAGACCTAAGTCAAAATACAGATGGATATAATCAAGATTAAGATGTACTTTATAGGATGTAGATAGTAAAGTCTAGTAGGCTTTGCAATGAAACAGATGTTGTTTCCTTTTCATTTTTAAGAATAAGTTAAGAGAGACATTCAGTCTGTGGGCAAAGTAAGGCCTATAGATGTGATAGATTTATACAATTAAATGAGTTATTGAATGTGGCATAGGGATATGCAAATTCTATATAACAGGACAACAAAATTATCTTACTCAACAGTGTTTTAGGCTGTGGGAGTTATTGAAAAGCTAGGAGGAAGGTAATAGCAAATGTTACTACTTAAATAAGTTAGGACAAATTTTCAACTGCTTACCAGCCTTTTGGGTGCACAACCCAGATATGAGATTTCTGAGTTTGTAGTCCATCTTTGTTGGGGCAAGGCAGTAAATTCTTATTCATTATGATTAGGAATACAAGCAAAAGCATGTAAAAATTTGAATTTTCATTCACGCCCATGCACGTAGATGTATCTTGTGCCTGTGGCTTGGTGTGTGAATGCTTTTTCTCCTACATCAAAATGAAAAACAAGAACCATCTTTTTAAGATTTTTCAATGATAATCAGTCTTTCTCGGAAAATAAAACTTCTTGATTTTTTTAGTGTTTAGATTAAGTTATATTTTGTATTTGTTTGATTGTTATTAAATTTCCATTTGCAGGGTCTAAAGCCAATGAAAGAGAGCCTTGAAAATGGTGGAAGTGTGGATATAACTCTGGTAAGGAGTTGTACTTTAGCAAGCATTGAGTTTGTTTAATTTTCCCTTCTTATGAGTTAAAAAACAAATTGAGCAAATAGCTCTGAAGATCCAACAAGTTCCAGTTGAAAGGGATTTTTGTCTTATTTTGTTTAATTGGCTGTTTTTTTGTTTTTTGTTTTGCTTTTTACATGTGTGGCAGCGTGGCTGTGGGGTCTGTTTAGTCCTTGGAATAGGCTGTTTACATTCATTTCCTCACCCCTCTCATGTCCATAGGCAGAGGAAGATCTTGTCAGTATGCTTGAACAAGTGCGCCTGTTAAATGGCTGCATCTCTGTATACTCCACGAGGAGTTGAGAAGGTATGTGGTTGGAAAGGCCTGACAGCGCTTTGAGCACATTTAGTGGATTTAGCACTATATAAAAGCTCAGTTGTTTTTTTAACAGATGTAATCGTCCATATCTCCTGCTGCTAACTAGAAGTAACATAAAGTAAGAGAAAAAAAGAGATAGTATTTAGGACTTTAAAAAACAGAGACACACTGACTGAAATACTCTTTTTTTGTTCCTTTTTTTTTTTTTTTTTTTCTTCGGAATAGACATATATGACAGCCTATGGTAGGTTTTCTGAAATAACTTTGTAGCTTACAAAATTAAGTCCACGGGGCCAGATGGACTGATGCTTTAAACATGATGATCATTTAAAAAGGGATGAAATACATAGGCAATGCTTTCAATCAACAGGCCAACATTACCACTGAGCTACAATGCCCCCAAAATTACATAAATATGATGTTAAAATAGACTTTGAAGATTTTATCTCAGGGAAGGTCATGTACATCTCAGATTTGCCAGACTTGATTCATTCTGGTGTTTGGCGTAGGTCTGATGTTGAGGTTTTTAAAAAAGTTTTTTACCATATGAAAATTAAATATAAAAGTAGCTACATTTATCATCACTTTAAATGTGATTTATTTTCTTTTTGGTTTTGCCTTGGACTAAAAATGTTAGTAAGATTTGTTTTGAAAGACATAAACATTGTTGTGGAGGTATGTCCCTTACATTGGAATAATATAGAGGTTTGGCAGATCAGGCTCTAGAAGTAACTGTTTGCAAATTTTCATGAATATTTTTTTTAAAGTTGTGGCTTTTATGTGGGTATGCAGTTTATGCCTTGAAGCTTGAAAAAATTTTTGGCATGTTTCCCTAGTCATCAGATACGTAGACTTTTATGCTGTTTTGCCAGTGATAATCTCTTTATCATTTTGTTTATTCTTAGAAGGACTGAATTGTAACGAACCTGTCAAGCTATGTGGTATCAATAAACTGTATTTATCAAGGGATGTCAAGTTATTATCGTGTGAAAAAAATTGGAAGAATATTTTGATGGAAACAACTGCAGCATGAGTTTGGGATAGAGGGTTTGCCTAGATCTGAAAGAGATATGTTTCTCACTGGAAGCAAATGACCCAAATGATCTTGTTTGATTTTAAAAACATATTTCACAAGGTTGGGAGGCTCACATTACATGGTTGATAACAAAGGCACTAGATTCTAAAGGAGCTTAAGATAAATGTGCAATGTCATTGACTATTATTTTTAAGTTTGATATATGCCTGCCAATCCAGTTTCCATTCAAGGATTGCACAATTTGGCCTTTAAAGAAGGTCAGGGTCAGTGATCCAAGTTTGGAGCTTACCCAATTCCCTGTGTCTGAGAAGACCTTTGCAGTCAAACCGAGCCCTAAAACCCCAAATAAATAAATGTGTACTTAATTCCCCATGCCCCAGACAGGGGATCAGGATATATTAATTGATTGGGAAATTTTATGTCACAGCAGGATGTCTTTTGTGCATATTTGGGATTTAAAAAATTTTTTTTGGCATTTCATTTCAAGTTGTCATATTTCTGTCATGTGATGTATATAAAACCTGCTTGAAACTATCATCCTTCGTCTTGTGTGGTCAGTATTATATCCCTTTGGACGTAGCTTCCCAAATGAACTTTCTGTATTGTTTTCTGTCAGCTGCCATTTATTTTTCCTGCCTCTGCCACTCCTAAAGAAATAAATATTAAATTTCTATATCTTGATGAAAATGGTTGCTATGGAATGTGAATTGATACTGTTCATAATGATGTGATAATTCTTTTCAGTTTTAAGCAAGTTAATATGATTAGTGGTAATGGAAAAATTTCTCTTGTCCTTAGAATTAACCACAGCTTATTTAATCAAAATGGTGAGGGTAACACAATTAAAAATTATTTTTAATTTTACGTGTGATAATAATATCATGTTATCTCACAGGTACCACCACCTCCCAAAGATGACACACCTGTTGCTGAGCAGCCTCCTCCCTTGCCTCAGTCTCCAGAATCAAATCAGCCCACCACTGCGCATGCTCAGCTGACAGACATAAATACAAAACCCCCCGCCATGGAATCTGACAAAAGCAAACTGGCCAGAAAGCTTGCCTCATACCTTGAGGTAGAAAATGAGACTGTTTCACCGAATTCAACATCATCTTCCTCATTTGACTCTGATTCTGTACCAAGTCCCCAGGAAGTAACTCAGAAGGAAAATTCAGGATCACAGTCACTTCTTCATGCTGCTGCTAACTCTTCTCATAATGCCAGTCATGAACAGCCGGGTAATACAGCCATGAGTGAGCCATCACCTGCCAAAGTCAGCCTCAGCAACATCGGCTTTGTAGGCTGTGAAAATCGCTCCAGCAAGGAGGACATGCCGCCTTCTCCAAAACTAGTGAGCTCAAGTGTCGCAAATGTCAACAAAGATATGTCAAAGGATATTGCAGCTAGAAATGAAGACCCTAAAAGTAGTCCTGTCAGAGCTGTGCGAGGAAACATCAGTTCTTTGAGTGACACTAAAGGGGGTGACGATGGCTTGGTGGAGAAAGTCAATAGTTCTGCTCTGAGTAGAATACCAGATGTACCGTCAACCTCAGAAACACCCACAGATCCAGATCAGAGGAACCCAAAGCAGGAATCTAGCTCTAGTGGACATTTAGCTTCCATTGGTTTCCTTTCTTGCCAAAATGTTTCTTCAGATACACCCACTGACAATTCTGTGCAAAGTACAAATGCAAATAATTCTTCAAATTCCAATTTTATGAAGCAAGATGCAACAAACTTTTCCCTGGAAGGAATGTTAACAGATTCACTAACAACGATGGCTCAAAGCGTTGCTGATACTTCAGAAAAAACTGACTCTTCAGCAGTTTTTAATTCATCTGAAATGTCAGTTGATTCACAGAAGCCTAACATGGGACATTCTTCCTTGCATGAGGATACAACAGGCTCCTTGTCAAGTGCAGGCTATTCTATCATTCCTTGTGATTCAAGTCATGTTGAACAACAGACTACTTGTAAAGATCAAACTATAGAGGCAGCCATAATTTCAACGAACACTCCAAAAGGAGAACAGACAATCATACATTCTTCAACTGACATTATGTTTGAAAAAGAGGCGCAGCTTGAAGATGATCAAAGAAATAGTATTGCTGCCAAACAAAGTGACAATGTTACACCTGGTCTCATAAACGGATATGGAGTCCACAGTCAATCCTCGGACACAAAGATTTCTGGGCAGGAGAACAGTAATGATAGACATGACAAACATTCATCAGAAAATCAAAATACCAGTGTCAATGGATTGACTTCTGATTCCCACATGCAGGTTAGTGGTGTAAACATTGACTCCTCTTCTAACTGTTTATCACATGAGGAAAGCTGTGAAAAGGATGAAATAGTGAAAATGGAAAAGAGTCAACAGAAATTTGAAGATATTTCAGCCAATGATGCCCAGGAATTTGAGGACTTAATGAATTCCATGTCTTTGTCACTTACCACAGATGGAGAAGCACCAACAGCTCCAAGCATTCCCACAGAAAACTTAACCAAACCTTCATTGTTGGACAGTGGGCACCTAAGGGAAAGCTGCCCTCCAGCGGAACAGTCTGTCAATGAGCTCATCTTTTCATCCTTGCCCCATCAAAATAATAGAATCAAGAATGAAACGTCTGAAAACTCTTTTCATTCATTGCCTTCTACTTTCCCCACTTCACAAGCAGCTCAAAGTGCCCCAGAGGTTGGAACTGACTCACACACTAAGAATTCATTTCAAAATTTGAACTTTTCCTCAGCTACTCTTGTGTCAAGTATGCCTAATGCAAGCCAGCTGAGTGTAGATTCCAGAACACAACTGCCTCCTTCAAATTTGTCAACATCATTGTCATCAAATTTAACATTACGACCATCGAATGTTGCTCCATCACTTAAGACAACAGAAGCAAATTTACCTCTTGAGAGTGTAAAAAACGATTCATTTGCCCCCAAAAGTGAAGTATGTGGTTACAGCACCGTCACAAACTCGAGCAGGTAATAGAATTTAAAATGGTGATAAAGATGGGCTTACATTCTTTATCTTTAAAATAAATAAGGCCATTTAGTCCTTCCCTCCTCGACTCCATAGAGAGCATAATATTATTGGATAGCCTGTTAGTCATATTGTACTATAAGTCTCTTCAGGCACTCTTTTTCTTCTGAATTCAGATATTGGAACATGAAGTCAAGATGCAAATATTTTTTCATAATTGCTCTCCATCTTTCTTTTCTTTATTTAACAAGGGGCGAATTGACATGAAAATTATTTTGTTTAAAGGTTTTTGTGGAAGCAATTGTTTTCAGGATGTCTGGTGATGTGTATAAGATGTATGAAAAGATTGTTCCAAGACTATTATGGCCTGTGTTGAAAATAAAAGAAAAAAAATGATTTGCGTTCATCCCGTATAGTCACAATGCAGACTGGTGTTGGACTAGAGCTTTGAAGATCTTTGTTTTGAATCTTTATGGTGCCTGATTCAGTGTTTGGTCTTGGTGAAAGATACACAACACAATATTTCTCACCCTGTCCCAGGGGTGCCAAGTATTACTAATCGTAATTATTACGCCTTTTCGATCATAAGGCCATGATTACGAATTCAGGGATGTAAATCGTTCCCAGTTTTTAGGAATTCCTAGGCAAAAAAAAATACCAGTGCAATTGTCCATGTTTGTGTATCAAGTACCAAAGCGTCAAGTTACAAGCCTCTTCAATAATAACATTGCAGTCCCATACTTAAACTGATTTAAATCCAACATTAAATTACGTATCTACAACTAGCCTACAGTAATAGGCCTAATGTAATCGCCAATGAAGCCGGTCACTAAGTATAGGCCTTGGTCTAGCCTTCATTCTGGGCCTACAGAACCCATTGAGTACTCTTATGCCAGAGAAATGCAAATCTTGAATTGTTCTGTAGGCGGCAGAAGTATTCTCAAACTGATCATTTATTCCTAGTGGATGGCTAGGAAGGAGACGGGTGTTTTGCTAGGCCTAATGTACGGTGCTTTCCCAGTGGAAGACTAGGAAATATTGCACAGTTTCGAAATCGGTTTGCGCGATTTCAATTCAGACCAGTAAGGCCGAGCGAAGGCATAGGGCCTAGCCGATACAGCCGCAGTATCGAGTATTTTGATATGCAATTCTTCGTGAAGAGTTGTGAGACCGATTATTGTTGAAAAAACAATGGCGGTGCCCTGTGTTTATGTTGTTGATCAGCAATGGGGGCTAAATTTTATCGAGACTGTGAAAAGTAGATTCAAATGGGAATGTTTTGTCAGAATGGGACGGCCGAAATCTATAAGATCTAGATCTAGACTTGTGTGAAAAACTTGATTCAGATGGATTAGCGAGGAAGGCATTTTGTACAACTGTGCTGAACAGTCGATAAATCTCGGCTAGGCTTGTCTCAAGACTCATGAAAATAAAAGCAGCTCTGGTATGCCTGTTCTGTAGGGTCTAGAATGTTTAGGACTAAAACTGATCGTGAGCTGCTAGATATAGATTGAAAAGCTAGGCCTAAGAACAAGAAACATGTGCAAGTGCTATATCTACAGTAATTAGCTGAAGTTGCCTTTTCTTTGCATCAGCTCCAAACTGAACGTCATTGGATAAAGGGAAAAGGTTTACCGAGCAGGTCTATATATCTAGATCTAGAGTCGATATATATTCCAGGTAGTAGGCCCACAAAATGGTGGTGGTAGGTCTAAGCTTAGGATGAATTGCTAGAATTCAAATCTAAATAGCCTAAATCTAGATCTAGTCTAGATTTATTAGACGTATAGTCCTATACTACAGTTTCTAGGCCTAGGCCTGGATCAGTTCTTGTCATCTAAGAGGTCTTAAATGTTTTGGATTCCATGTAAACATAATTTACTGCAATTGGCTCGGCTTTTGCATGGATATGTATGTCTGTAATTTCTAGATAACATGAGAACATAATGTCATCCTGATCGTGATAGCTCTCTGGACAGAACCAACATTAGATTACATAACACTCCATTAACAATTTTCCTAGTGTTTTTCTGAGACCCATTTACATCCCTGCGAATTCCTGAGATAGACCTAGATTCGGCTGATCATTGGCCGAGCTCATTTGAAAAAAAGAAGCGATAGGCCTATTTTCTTTAAACTTGTGAACTTCAACCTTTGCTCTGTATCATGAAAACGGGTTTCACCAGACTTTGTCGAGTTTGCAGGAAGTTTAATGCCTTCATGACCTTCTCTGTGCAATATATTTATCGTGAGACTGGACTTAATCGAACCTCACCTGAGGGCTTCGTTATTCCTTCCGACATTCCATGGACTTTTAGCCAATCCCTGTAATAGTCAGGTGACCTAGGCCTAGCCTGATTAATTCAGATTCTTTGTTATTTTGGCACCTGTAGCAAGATGTTACATGCGCAGAGCGAAATTTGAATCTTTTTTTGGTTTCTGCATATGTTAGGCCTAGCCATGCCTCTTACCTGTAAACCGCATTTCTACTTCATTGTCGTGACTGAACAGAACCGTGTCGTACTTGCACATGAATCAGGATCTAGAAATCTATTCAGTGCAGAATTTGTTCCTGAGGATTGGTTTCCATGGGGTTGATTAAGTGTTCATAATTGTGCGAGTGTTTCGTCTATATGAGTCTCTAGATCTCTGGATTTAGATTCTAGCTCTAGACATGGAACCACCAACAAAGAAAACAAAGGTGACTCAGCAATTTCGAACGGAATATTCAAACATGTGGTCCTTTATTCATAAATCCCAAGTTGGGGGAAAATCATGCACACTGTTCAACGTGTTCGCACATGGAGGATGTGATGATATTCAAAAACATGTAAAATAAAAAAAAACACGAAGCTCATCATGCAATGAAAGCACGACGGCGCCATTATCATCGTATTTTAAGCAGCCCAGCAAGAGTCAGGAGGATCATAGTATCATGCAGGCTGAAGCCTTATTCCTAAAGCACCTGGTGGAACATAACTTCGGCAGGTGATAATGCCTAAGATTTATTTAAGGCCATGTTTCTAGACTCAAAGGTAGCAGCAAAATATGGAAGTGGTAGGACAAAGACCTGTGCAGTTTCAAAGTGTTTAGCTGCTGACATTTCTTTAAGTCTTGCTCAACACTTGAAAAACCACCCCTTTGCTATTGCCTTTGATGGTAGCAATGATCATGGCTCTGCACAACTATACCCATTAGTTGTTTTGTACTTTAATTCAAATGTAGACAAAGTTTTAACTGAATTGTTGTGCATTTCAAAGTGTGATGGTCCCTCCACAGGGGAAAATATATTTAATATCATAGACAGAGAATTAACGAAGTATGAAATTCCTTGGGAGAATTGTCTGGCATTCGGATGTGACAATGCATCTGTCATGACAGGGAGACATAAAGGTAGGTGTGGCAGCTTTCATCAGAAAGAAACAGTAATACATTATGATTCAAGGTTGTCCCTGCCACCTTTGCATACTGCTGTGAAAAATGCCAACAATAAGCTAAGTGTCAGTGTTGATGAAATCTCAAGACATTTATTTTCATTTTGACAAAAGTTCAAAAAGAAGACAGGAATTTATTAATTTTCAGAAAGAGTTAGGCACAGTGCTTTCCAAGTTTTTTAAACATGGCATTGATAGACTGATTGAATGAACAGAGTTGTTACCCTAGTAGTGACAGTGTCTCAACAGACAGAGTCAGGAGAATCGTTAGTTTTTTTGCAACCCAATCTCCAAGGCTTATTGCCTCTTGCTTCTCAAAGCTTTGCCTCTATTCATTAGTCCTACCTTCAAAAAGAGGAACCTGCTCTTTTTCAAAGGCAGGAAACTCTGCAAAGTGCATTTGTGGAATTATTGATCAGATTTGTGAAGCCCACAGCAATTTCTGATTGTGATAATATTTTTGAAATAGATTATGGTTTAAAGTCTAACCAAAAACCTAGACAGGATACAATGGTAGGCACAGAAGTGAGGCATTGTCTCTATTGAAGGCTGACAATCAAATTAATTCAGATGCTGGAGGAGATTTTTTCCAAGATGGAAAAGCCTTCTTTTCATCAGCATGTATATACATTAGGGAGAATCTCCCATTGCAAGACACTGGCTCATGCTCAAGTTCTAAATGTAGCTTGAAAGAGAGTTTCTGCAGTTTCAAACTGAAAAAAACTCTCCAGAAATTCTATGAAACAAAGAGTTGATGTTGCCTGGCATTCTTCTAGTCAGTTACCAGACTGTGAATGGAAGGCAAAGCATGAGCTGCTGGCAAGAGTCATGCTTAGCATCTGTGTTGTGCCTCACTGAAATGCCAACAGTTAACGCATTTTTAATCTTGTCAGAAAGGCTAAAAGCGAGTTTAGATCAAGCATGTCTGTTGAGGTGTTGTCCTCCCCGATGGTGCAAAGAGTGCACATGGTAGCAAGAGACCAGGCTTGCTATCAGTCAGTGTTCTATTTCAAAGAAGCTGCTTGGCAAGGCTAAAAATGCCTGTCAGCTCTCTTTAGCCTCTTAAACTTGAACCAGTGATTGGTCACAATGGTGTGTACAAAGTGTATATAAAAAACTTTTTTTTTTAAACTGTAAATGTGCTGAAATATGATACTGTGACAGTAAAACAATTGATTATTAGTAGTTTTAGTCTACTTCTACCTGGATTTTGGGTCTTGAGCTTCCATTCATATAATTACAGTATCTCAGTAGTAAAGGTATGTAGTTATAGTTATTTCAGTGACTGTAGAATTTTCACAGCCCTATATTCTTGTTTAAACCTGTCAATGTTGCTAGAATGCAGTGTTAGCCTTAGAGTTTTGGTGATGTATTCCTATTAGTATGAATGTGTATGTTTGCGTGGAGTTTCCATCAGACACTATTGGATTACTAATTTTCTGCTTAGATTACTAATTTTTTAACACATTTTTTCAGCTTGATTACTAATTTTATCCATGACTTCTTGGCAGCCCTGCTGTCCAAGTGTCCATTGGACATCAGTATATCAGTTTTGCTGGGAATCAAAACCTGCAACAAAGTACTAACTTGTTCAGGAAGTGATAAATATCAGCTCTGACAGCCTCATGCCATATTAACCAGAGACAAGCACCACTTTACGGGACTTGATTTTCCATCTCAACACCCAAGCCATGTCTTTATTTTACCATTCTTACAGAAACCTTTTATATTTGATTTCATTCAAAGCCAGATCAAACAGTGTCATGGTCAGATGGAATGATGTGTAGAACCCCAATAAAATGATGCTTTTTAAAAGTATGGTACTGTTTTAGTAACAAATGTCATAAAAGTGGATAAGGCAAATTCACCCTGTTACCCTTCAGTTTTGTTTCTCATTAGCGTTTTCCCCCATCATTTCATTTCCATGGTGCCTACTCACATCTAAGGGATAGTTGTAAATGCATAATATTTCACACTTTAGGTCTTCTCTCAAGTATAAGGGACCAAGGGATTGCATTGTTTCACCTGTAGGAATACACTTCTGCTTCTTCTTCTACTATTCTGACTCCATAGAATTGAATATAACAGTGGAAATGCATGTAAAGAAAAAAAGCAACAAGAAGTTGTGGTGGTTGTGTTCAAGCCTTTACTTTACTGTACTTTTTCGTCCTCTTGTGTCTCTTACAATATTAATGAGAGTGGCATTTTACAGACATGGGCTTGGTGAGTGCCCTCTGTAAGGGTCATGTTGTTTGTTTCAAATGTGTCTTTCACTCCTATGCCTTTGATGTCTCAAATTTTGTCCTGAGGGTAATGTGGAAGAGGGACTGTTTGAAAAAGTGTATGTCTCGGCTGTATTTGACAGACTCAGGAATTCTGTTCCTCAGTCTAAATTAGTTCCAAAAGTGAGTTGAAAAAGTGTATGTCTCTGATGTATTTGACAGATTCACGGATTCTGTTCCTCAGTGAGTTAAGGAAGAAAGAAGTAAGGTGGCAATCTAGATTTGAATACCGTATCTATAGTTTTGTATTGTGTTTTGTTTAGTATTAATGTTATAGTGTTGCTTTGGTACTTATCAATTGATTTGTCGACTGAATTATTGATGCCTTTGAAGGGATCTTTAGCCTTAGTCCTAGCACTTACAGGTGTAAGAGTCATTTAGAGTTGATGATATTTAGTTGGTATACTGTGTTACATGTTGTGTAAAGGGATTTGCTTAAAAAAAAAAAAAAAAGAAAACAAACAAAATTTGTATTGTTATCAATAAATGAATCAAATCCCATAGTTGATTATTTAGTATTTTGGCTACTTAAGATTTTTTCACTGTTTTTTATATTCACAGCTCACCTTTCACATGTCTGGAAACTTTGAAATATGACATTTTAATAGCGGAGGGAAAGGTGAGCTGCTTCAAAAATTGATTCTGCCATTGAAAGTATGTGCCTGGATGAAACTTTCTTCCTAACTTTTGATTTTGCATTTTCTATAGAGACCTAGATCCATAATTATCTCTGGTAGTGGTTGAGTGGCAAGTCGCTGTAGAGACTTCAGTATTAATTGGCTGTCTTTGATGAAAGTGAGATTTTGAAAAGTAAAAGCGATTTAGAAAAAAGGAGAAATATTATGTTTTTGGTGTCTAGACCTGCCCATTAGCTGCTGATCATTGATAGCAAGGACGGGTTGAAAATAAATTTGAAATATGAATGTTTGCTTATCCTATAAAGGAAATTTATGTTACTTTGGCATATAATACACAAATATAAAGCCATTGTTGGTGGCCACAGTAATGATCTGTTTTCTCAGTTTAGCAACCAGTTCTCATTCAGAACTGAGTTGATTGCTCATTCACAACTGAGTTGATTGCTCATTCACAACTACATTGATTGCACTTTCACAACTAAGTTGATTGGGTTCTAAGAAAGTAAGTTTACACAAGAGCACAAGGTGGTGAACAAAGTATTTTTAACGAAAGGGTATTTATTAACTTATAATATAACAAGCCTGTATCCTGAATACAGATGATAGAATACTATTTAAGTCTAAGATGTGGTCTTTTGTATTGATGTATTGATCTAAAGAGATCTAAAAAAGAAAGAAATTTTTGCTCAAGAATGGAATCGAACGCAAAACTCCTAGCTATCAAGCCAACACTCTATTCTGTTGGGTCAGGGATACTTGTCTATGTTGTTAGAATCATTGGATATATAATCAAAGGATACTGCCAAAAGAAAAGTTCTCAAGATTTCATGGCAAAGGCCTAGCCTAATTCACACCTTTTGTAACAAAGATAGGTGAAGTAGTAGATCTAGTTATAGATTCTAGATATCTAATCCTGTATAGTCAGTGAAGTAGATCCACCATCACCAGAATGTCAGCTTCATTTCGTTGCCCATTCTCCCATCCTGGCAGAAGTTAATACGCCTAATTGTAATAAGCCTAGGCCTTGTTTTTGAAAATGAGATTACATTTTGCAGAGAATCGGTCAGTGTAAGACACGAATAAACAGAATGAACATTATATCATTCCTTGGGATTTGTAGATTTTTTTATGAGATGCAGACATGAAGACAGATTGTATAAAGCTCTGCGTAAAATATGAAGGCTATTAATTGAGTATCAAAGGAGGAGTTTGGATGGAGGAGTTGGCATTGTCGTAAAGTTCTCTCTTAATATAGTTCCAAGCTCAGGTGTATTTACTAGATTATTATAAATCTCATGTCATGTCTGAAATAAAGTTATTGAAAGGAATGTTTCATGATGTGTTAAGTTTTATACAGAGGTGCTGCTTTTCCAGAAATATCCAGAATTCCGGAAATCTTGATCGTCTGGAAAGTCCTCCGGAAATTTGCCACCAGGCCACTGTCTGTCCGGAGAAAAATGCGAAATCCGGCCATGACGATTTTTAGTTAGCCAGCACTTTAACAAAGTGCCATCGACGGAGTACGTAAAATCTAGAGTTGACCCATCAGCCTGTTGTTTAGCCAGAATGATCCAGGCCACATTGGAATACCTAGATAACTCCCATTTTGTTCAATACCAGGCAGTCAGGACAATGAAAATTGTGATAGAACAGCACGACGGAATCTTTCTTGGCCCAAATCACGGCATTTTCGAAAAGCACAACATGCCTCATATGCTTCTCAAAGACAAACTCTTGGTATTAGCAGCCAGTATCATATGCCATAGTCATAGGTGGTAAGTTTGAAGCTTCCTCTGCCGGCCTTTGCGTAAAATTACTGGACAGCGGGCTGGGCATCTAGGTTGTGTGTTTATGGGTTATAAAGAAAGACAGGGTGTGGTGGTGAACGCAAACATTGTTTGATGCGCGTGCATTTGTGTTTGTGTGTGTGTGTGTGTGTGTGAGATGCATGTGTGTTTGTGTGTGCATGTGTGTGTGTGTGTGTGTGTGTGAGAGAGAGAGAGGGAGAGAGAGAGAGCGCATGCTTGCCGCAGTTTGATATCATAATATTGTAGTGTGATAAAATGCTGCGAGTCTAACTTAGTTAAAGGCGCTGAACAAATGATAATAACAAGATTATTATTGTATAGGCTTACATACAGCTTAGTAACGTTGTAGCAGCAAACATGCACAACATGGTAGGTGACCTATTTGGTCTCGGAATGAACTGAATGTACATACATATTACAGATATGTGTGTGCATGTGTGTATTTGTCTTTGGCCAGAGAGAGAGAGAGACAGCAGACAGACAGACAGACAGAGAGAGAGAAAGAGACAGAGAGAGTATGGACTTGATATGTCACGTGGTTCTACATACTGGTACCTGTAATGAATATAACAATAGTACTAGCGCTATGACTACAAGTGGACGCCTTCATCGTGCAGGACATCTGTGAGTGTGTGTGTGTGTGTGTGTGTGTGTGTGTGTGTGTGAGAGAGAGAGAGAGAGAGAGAGAGAGAGAGAGAGAGAG
>JAOYNN010191008.1:0-10854 GCA_025770095.1 Goniobranchus kuniei
ATATATTTTTACTCCATTGTGATGACATGTATTTTTGCAAACAGTATTGTTACCATGATTTCAATCACTTTCCATTGTCAAGCTCAAACATCCCTACTTGCCGTCAGTTGAAAGGCCAAATTTGATTACACGGTCTTTGGGTTTACAAATAAGGACAAAATTCAATGTCTAATAATAATCTGTCCTTGAAATTTTGACATTCATACTGTAACAATTTAGTGTGGTTTTTTGTTTTGCTTTATTTGTTTTTTGGGGTGGGGAGGGAGGATGTGATGAAATATGTAGACTTTTATGTAGGTCTATAGTGTTTGAATTAGACACTACAGAAAATTTTTTTTAATTTTAGAATTGGACAATACATCATGTATTTCATTACAATTGCAATTCACTTTGACACAATTGTGAGATGAAGGAAATAAAAGGCATGTCTTTCCTTCCACTCAAGATACTTGTCATTAACTTTTCATGAGTTTTATGGTTTTGTCAAAACGTTTTGTTCTTGAGGTATAAAGACAAGCACATTGTTGCTGTACATTTTATATCTCTGCCACTGTTACTGTGATGACAGGTAGAGATATATGGATAGAATTATGGTAGGTATGGTGGTGGTTGGTGTAAGTGAGAAGGGGTGCATTGAAAAGGAAACACTGGAGACAGAAGGTACACTCAACCAACGTTCTCATGTGATAAGCTGGAAGGAGAAGAAGATGGAGAGAAGAAGATGGAAAAGGAGAAGAAGATGGAGAAGGAGAAGAAGAAGAAGAAGGAGGAGGTGTGATTTGTAAAGACTTGGATGAATTAAAATTCCAACATTCAAAGTTGCAGAAATTTCTTCCGTTGTGTATGAAAGGTGAATTCATGGGCTGAATGAAAACAGAAACTTCAAGGCCAAATGAACAGTTTCATACAGCCATGTTTTCATTTACCTAAATCAGTTGGGTTGTAAGGTTATACATAAAATTATTCCACGTAGAAATGGAATTTGGTTCCAGATTGAAGGATTAAGATCTGAGAATTTCAAGACATACTTGCAAATAATTTTTTTCCCTCTTAATTCTTATCCACCAGATTAGCTCTATCACATAAATGGCCAATTTCAAGACCTACTATTATCAATTCAATAAATTGAAATAACTTCAAAGCATATGATGAGTGAAAAAACTTTTCTTTATTGGTCTTAGACTTTTGCAAGACTCATCCTTAACATCAAATATTCTGCAAAGAAATTAAAAGGTATAATACAAAAAATGTTCTCAAAAAATGAGAAAAAATGCATCACAGAAGCAAAGTATTCAATTTCAATGTCTCTCAAACTCATCAAGAGAACTCTTCCATTAAAAATGCATTAAAAGTCAAATTCACATAATAATACGGTGATGATCAAAAAGTGAACCATGGTTCAAAATCTGAAAGACAAATGAAAATGGAACCAAACATTTGTATAATATCAGTATGGTGCAACACAGATGCAATACATAAATGATACTAAAAATGTCTTTGTACTTTTCTCATCCTAAAACAAAAAAAAACAAACCCTCATAATATCTGACAGAAGATGACAGAATTGTATTTTAGAACAAATCATTTTTGGGGCACTAAAATTAATTTGCATCTTCTAATTATAAAATGCCAACCCTTAAGTAAATGCATTAGTTCTTGGCGGTCATAAAAATAAGCATGTCAGCTCCTATTGGATTAGATCCTTAATTTAACTGTTATTTGAGCCCATATTTCAGGATTCATGGTGATTGGTTAGGCATTGTTAATTGTGTCTCTTGAAAATGTATGGCTTAGTAAGAAGTTTATGGCAGCAATATTACTAACAATAGAGGTCAAAGAAGAGCATGGGAAGAAGAAAGGGATTTAGTTACCCTTATAATATATCAATTGGCATTGTTTTCTGATACAATGATTAAAATCAATGCACAAATTAACTCTTTAAAAACTGATGAATCCAATATCAGATAAATTTAAAATCATAATGCCAAAAAATAAAATGTGAAACTTTTAGAAAAAGTGAGATATTCCAAATTAATAAACTTAAGTAACAAGCTCGATTTAAAAGTGAAAAAGACAATGCAGGTGGAATTAAATCAAGGTCCTTGATTCTTTAAAAAGAAACAAAAACCAAGTACTCAACAAGAAAGCAAGCCAAGATAGAGTTAAAATAGGAACCGAGTAATTATTTATTTCAGTGTTCAAATAGGCCAATGGCACAATTGAGAATCATGTGATAGGACCTATTGAATTTGTCCATATCCATGCTGAGTTGTGTCAAATAAACCAATAACAATGATCAACTGCTGAGTTATATACAGGGAGAGTCTAAAACTCTCTGTGATTTCAAAAATTCATTACATAGAAATTAATTGTGATATTCTCATACTTTTTTGTGACTTTGACTTACTTGACTTATAGCCGTATTGCGTCCCAGTGCTCCGTCTGCGACGCTTCTGCAGGTCTCTGTATTCTAGTTGTCAGTTCTCGCCATCTCTTTCTGTCTTGTGCGAATTCGGTGATCTTATCCAGCTTGTTGATTGAATGGAGTCTGAATGGATGATGGATGAGTGCGAGATCTCTGTTTAGGACGACTGGGAGCGTTGTTACTGGTTGCCCTTTGAATTTTTTGCCACATTGGATGAAATAGTATCGCATTGCTCTATTGGCTGGGATTTCTTTATCTCTGCTTAGAATGTGACTGAAGAGGTTCCAGCGAGATTCTAATATTTGTAGAGAAAGAGGCTTTTCTTGACATTTTCTATACAATGACTTGAATAAACGAACATACTGTTGCACAGATTTTAAAGTCATCAGAAATGTTGGTATGAAATCAGTTTCATTAACCAAGATTTCAAGTGCAACCTCCATTACTCAACAACAGAGAATACCGTTTTCACACCAATTTTACCACTTTTGCTAAGGCTAGCCCTATTGGTACTCTGACTGCATATAAGCTTCATAGACCCTTTTAAACTCCCTGACCTAAGCGTAGCCTTTGCCTTGCCGCATAACCTCTGTGGGTCATGGGGGTCAATAGTATTGGTACTTAAAACTATTGGTAACACCTTTTACCACTAGTCGTAGACTACATATTACAATATTATTTTTTTCTTCTTGTGAGATGCGAGAGTATTTGACTTTAACAACAGTGCGCGAATGTGAAAGTGAAGCTTGCGATTGCCATTGGTTGGAAGGCAAAAGAAATAGGTTAAAATTTTTACTTCCGTCCAGTATTTAAAAGTGTTTGAAGGCTACTAGAATATTACATAATATTATAATCTATACTAAAAATCTAGATCTACTGTTCATTCTATGATCAACCATCCAATCGAATAGTAGTAGATTTTTTTTTAGTAAAAATCTAGGTCTGATGATCGAACCTCCTCTTGAATAAAACAATAACAGTAAATGTAGGTCTAGATATAGAACCTAAATCTAATCTAGAATCCAGCTTTAGAAGTCAGTAGCCTATGTCAATCTTTTGATCAACGTTTTACCAAAATAGATGGAACAGAGCAAGAGAGAGATCTGAGAGATCTAGACATGCCATACAACTACAACAAAGAACAAAAGGCAAGTAAATTGTACAAAAAGTATAGGGGAAAAAAAAAGGGAGAAAGAAAAAGCTGAACACACCAGAGTATCCATCAGCCACCGAAGTGACAGAATGTACACAAAAAGTGTGCGTGTGTGGTGGGGGTGGAGGCAAAGAAAAAGTGGGAGTACTGGTGATGCTATTTTTCTCTATAGACTGTAGGCCTAAATGACCTGAAATTCTGTGCTGTGAAGATGCCCATAGAATGTCAGGCATGCACACACAACTAGTTGGTTTCAGTGAGTACCAATAGCGCAAATAGACCTTATTTGCAATTGGAGTACACATAGACACTCCGTTTCTGATAATTAGTCAAATTTTCTCATGAAATGCTCTAACCTAAGCTTACATCAGATGCACTAGATCTAACTCTAGATCTCCTGCAAAACAGATGAATTGGCTGTGCTGGACAGCAAGACAAGGTCTTCTGCAAGTAAGGATACATCAAAAACAAAATGTAACACACCAGATTTGCTGCAAGAAGTCTTGCATGAACTTGATTATCAAATTGACATTTGGCGCACTAGCGCTCATAGTGAAAGCTTGTGAATGCAACTGACAACATTAAACAATTTATGAAACCCTGTCATTTATTCCAAAATTTTATGTTCTCATGTTCCAATAAATTTCCATGTAATGAATGTTTGAAATTGAGGAAGGAATTTGGACTCGATGAAACCAATTTCAAACAAAACTTTAAATTCATTTTAACTGTGTACATTTTATGAGATATATCCATAAATTTCCATGTAAAGACTTTTTTAAAAATCAAGGAAGGTTTTCAAACACCCTGTGTTTTAATAGAGTTGGAACCTCCTTGTAATTTGAGGCATCCAGATTTAAATCACAGGATCACAAGCATCTTAGTAACCCTGATGTGTGTAATTTATTAATAATAGAAAAAAGTAAATAAATAACTCTTTTAGTGATAAGGATATAACATATAAAAAACTTTTTTTTTTTTCAAACCTAACTTGGCTTAACTGCATGACTTATATAAACCAAATATACTGAAAGATGGAAACTACTGCATCATTCCTTCAGCATATTACAAATTACTAATAACTGGGCACTGAAAATGAACAATAAATGAAGACATATGTTTTATTTCAAGGATTATCTGTTATCACAAACATTTGAGCTACTTGGCTTGACTGCATGTCTCAGAAAAACCAACTATAGATGGAGGCTCTCACAACCTTCTATGAGTATATTTGTATTACAAATTACAAATAAATGTATCCTGAAAATGAACATTAAATGAGCAAATATTGTGTTTTATTAAAAAGATAATGTGTTATAATAAACATTTGAACTCACTGGAATTAAAATGTTAAAAAGGAAACACAAAAAGGATAATCTCCTTGGCTAGTTGGCCATTCAAACCACCTAAAGCTTAGCACAGCATGCCCATTTGCATAAATCTGTTATTGAAGTACAGTACTTCAGAAAAAATAAAAGTTTTTTCGGTGTGAAGGCAACTAGGTGTTCACATCACATCATGTGATACAAGCTAAGTTCAGTTCAATGAAAAAATAAATTAAATAAAAGCATAGTCACAGGTTATCTTTTTGCCTGTACATGTATTATCATAGATTTCATTTTGTATTACCTTTAAGTACAAATAATTCTTTTCTTTTTCCTGTCAATGTTGGATTATTTCATTCCCTTGCGGCTGAAGGTTGACTGTGGAATGCATCATGTGACAACGTGAAGCTATTTATGTCTCAATGTTTGTTAAACTTAATCCAGGACCTGTACTAAGATGGTTTAAAATTGACAGATTAATAATAATAATAGTAACTCAAACATGTTGGATGGTGAGATGATATGTCATAGGCAAAAAGTTTAACTTTGAAGAATAAAGACTTTTAAAATAGTTAGCTCAATTATTCCAGACACAAAATGTATGCTTGAAACACTCATGTGTATGTAAATAATGACGGACAAGTTAGACAAGCTTAAACACATGATTACATAGTATTATTAACAATTTATTCACACACGTTCCTCTTATAGAGTATAACAATGATTGTAAAAGGATCCATGCCAGATTAAGTAGATCTAATCATTTTTCAACTTTCATAAACTGGTACTAATTTGACAAAAGCAGGTGATGGTACCTATCTTTGAAAAGTACGGATCGGTATTTATATGTAATAAAAAAAGGATAACGAGTACTCCTAGTACTTATTTGAGAAATGCACATGCCTGAACCTTTGTTTTGCGAGAAGAGTAAGGACCAATACTTATTTGAAAGAAGGAAGGACCAGTTATTTGAGAAAAATAGGTACAAGTACTTCTGTAAGAAAAGTAGGTAAGGGTATTCATTTGAGAAAAATAAGCACTGGTACTTTTCTTTGAGGCCAAAGGCACTGCCAAAATGACATCATGTTGTGAATTTATATAAAAAGATGTAACAGATGTCGGTTAAATGTCACATGTTATGGAGTATCTTGAAAAAGTATTTATGTGGTGATACAGGCTAAAACTTCAAAGATGAGTGGCTAATTTTGGCAAACAATAAACACAAACTCATAGGTCATGTCACTGAAAAGTGTGTTATTGATTTTAATGCTTTGAACAACCATGAGCTGCTGTGTGTGGCTGGGTTGATCATACAGAAATTTCCATTGACAGCATAGTGCAGGCAATCATTCGAACTTTTGCAGAGTTCGAACTTGGTAAGTAAAATATGCTAAAATTTGGCTTTTTCCTTCTGTATTCATGTCTGAACAATTTAATTTTTAAAAGCCCATAAGCAAAGGCTCCTACCCCCAACACCCTGTAAAAGGAATCATAGGACTGAAAAAGCGGGATTTAAGAAAATAAGCGGAATCAACATACCGTTCTCCGAAGCACTACCAGATTTAATAGTATAATCACATTCACACTCACTATGAACACCTTGCAAGCTAAATCTAGATCTATATTACTTCAGTGAATCAATCAAATTACATTTTTGACTAATTTAGATCTATTCTTAGCATATATTTAGTCTATCTAGAATCTAATCTGGATCTACAATCGTGATTGTACAAGATTAAAATGCAGAATATTAGCTGTGAACGTGGAATCACAGAAGATTGATCGATTTCGCAGGATGATTCTGCAAAAAGCAGAAGGGTAGGAGCTCTGCATAAGGCTTATTTATGTACAACACTCTTTTCTAAGGATATTTTATTTTCGAACATTAAATTACATAATTCCTTACTGCTGGTAATATTCTATATTAATTCTCTTCACATTGCTTTAATTTACTGATAATGAATTACAGATGCCTCACATTTCCGGGTATTAAAAGAAAGAGCCATAGGAATAAGGCTTTTCCACAAATTTGAGTCTACAAAAGGTATATATTGCAGGTAAATATGGAAGGGGATGTGTACAGGTCCAAATTTATATTTTCAGCATTTTTTTTTTCCTCATGGTCAAAGAGTCAAAGGAAACTTTGTCGTCTAGATTTCATGGAAATTAAATTACTTCTTAATTTTATGACTATTTCCATGATTATTTGAGCTATTGATCATGACCAAGATTTAGATCTACCTACACTTATCTTAAGTATTAATTTTGTGCTCAACATTCAATATGAGCCAGTCTTTCTTTAATTATGACTTCACTTAGAATGAGTGTGTATAAGTTAATTAAGACAGTACTTATAATGTATGTGACTTTTGTAAGTTTCCCTTTAAAAGGCTGCGCCATCTATATACAGTGGAGTCAGCTCAAGGTAATCTTGCGACCAGGCCAGGGTTTATCTAAAGCGAGGTTTATTTTATTGATTTCCAAGGAAAACAACCATTTCATTCTTCTCCAGGCCAAGAGTTGTCTTCTCGTGACTAATTTTTTATAGATAGACTATCGTTGGTAAAGGTTTAGACTACGGAGAGTGACAAAATTTGACCTCGATCTGCATTATAAAGATAGAACGAAGGATGAAAAGATCTACACTCTTGCTTAGCCTAGGGCCTAGGCCTAAGCATGGGGAAGTGTAGGATGAGACCACATGATTTTTTGCAATCAAGCAATTGGATGGTGTAGAAGGATAGAGAGACTAGGCCAAGAGAGAGAGAACGAGCGAGAGAGAAAGAAACTACACTAGGCCAATAGGCTTGTCTACAGGGTTTGGGGGGAGAGAAAAGAGAACTGTGTGGAGTATTCAATATTTCAGTCAGGACATGCAAGCAGCAACTTGCTCAGACTCAGACCTGTGGTACCTACTGTGAACTAAATTTAGAATTTTTAGGCCTATTGTAGATCTAGCTAGGCATTGTGACCTTCGCTGTCCATAAAGGAAGAAAAAGAGGGGACAAGGAATGGGTGTTGGGAAATCATACCAACGAAATCAGCTTAGGGATTTGAAAAACTTTCAAAACCTCTTCCACCCACTGCCCGTCTGTGTTGGAAAGAGAGGCCACAATGACTTGAAAAGTTTATTTTAAGGGACTGAGGGCGATGGGGAGCGATTCGTGTTTATTTTAACCAGACTTTGATTAGTAGACTTATATAGAGGAAATACGGGACTTGGCCAATAGTTTATCTTAACCAACATTTTATCTTAAGTGAGTTTATCTTAAATGGACTCCACTGTAAATAAGCATATACAGTCTAGTCTCTGTAATCCGAAATTCAGAAATCCTGTTGATGATTTGTAGACACAAGCGCACCGCTCTTGTAGACAGGCACCATTGTGACATGTGTTCGCGGTTGGTCATCTCGAAACTAAGACAAACCTTTTCACACCTTTTAAGAAGTGAGACAGGATACCGAACCATCTATGTTTGTCCCTTGCCTATGATGTGAGTGCCATCATTCAAATGTGATGGGTGATTAGGCAAATGCGTCAATGACTGAATCACTGAGTCATGTTGATGTAAGAGACAGGTACAATCGCTTTCAATGTGTTGGTCATTGCCAGCCTATCCACAAATGAAAGAAAATTTTTTTTTTAATTGTAAATAATTTTTTATTGTAAATCAAAAGACATAAAAAATGTAAAAGGAAAATAAAAAAGCAAAATACAACAACAAAAAACAAACAACACAAAAAAACTGCAATATAAATATTCTGAATAAATCCACTTCATTGTCTCTGGTCAATGACAATGTACATGTATTGTAGTCAGTGCCATTTCAAATGCACTGGATTTACATAACTATTTTTGCTGAGTCCCTACCCCGATTAATTATGCAATGTATGTATCCTTGTTGACATTGGTCGGGGATTCTCTGAAACGAAAAATTCGGTAATCCAAACAAATTGTCGGGAATGGAGGGGTTCGGATTACTGAGACTAGACTGTGCAGATTTTTTAATGTCTTTCATTTTTCCTTCCTTTTTTTCCCTACAGTAGTTTACTATCAATTAACAACAGATAACATACCAATGACAGCTGAAATATGTATAATTCAACTTTTTAAAATTTAAAAAAAAAATCACAAGAGTCCATCTTCCAACAGTTGTTTGAGCCCTGTGACCATCAGATCCATAGATTCTTTAGATGATTCATTGGTGAACATACCATCTAGTAGATCTGCATCTGAGAAAGTGTTGAAAACTAGGTTTATACCAGTTTTTGATTTTGCTGTTAGATGTCTTTCAATTATGCTCTGTGATAATAGGCGGCATTCTTCAAGTAGATTCTGTAGAACATTCTTGTCATAAGTTGAGCAATCCTGGAAGTAATTAAAAAATACATCACTTAATATAACAAATTATGAATGGTGAAATAAAATTTAATTATTAATAAACAATGTCAACAGTGAAAGATCCTTCAGTCCATTGTGATGCCCTCCCTTTTCATGTTCAGTTACTAATAGCTTAAATCATAACTATGAAATCCATAGCAGAAAGAATGTTATCTTTGGTGGAAAGTGTATTTGAAAATGTGGATGCAATTCTTCAAAATGAAAGATCCATGACCGTCATGTCCAAATGTCTGTCATATCTTTGAAGAACACCCTAATGCTTTTCTGTATTTTTGTGTGTTTTGCAATGATGATCAGAACAAATTCTGCTTTTGGAAACACAAAAAAGGCTGAATAATCTGATACACTTAGTGAAGCTACACAGTGAAAACAAGGCCTCCATTGTTCTTCTTCTTCTTCTTTGACAAATTGAATATTGCATTTCTAGTTCCTTTATCAGGCATAAAGCCAAACTGTTGTGTGGATATTTCTGGTCTTGGACTCTTTCACATTCTATGCATCAAAACTCTCAAAAGAATTTTTGTAAAATGGCTCATTAAACTGATTGTTCTATGAAGCTCACATTCCATTGCTCACAATGTTTTTGGTAGTACTATGAAAACAGATTTGCAAAGGTCTTCTGGGATTGTACCACTGCCATAAATTGCATTTAAGAGCTTTGTTGTTCAATGTATTCTTACGTCCTCTACGGCATTAATGATCTCTCAGGTATGTTATCTGGCCCTGTTGCTTTACCATTTTTCATTTCACCTATTGCTGCTTTTACCTCTTCTTTTAGGATATTTGGACCCTGTAAATCTTTCTTTTTCAAGTTTTGCACACCTGTCATCTCTGAAAATATCTTCAACGTACTCTGACCATCTATTTAATATTTCCTCTTTTTCCATTAGCATTGTTCCTTCTTTTGACTTAATGCAGCCAGGGTTGCTGCATTGGATTTTCTTACCACTCACCTCATTTATTTTAGAGCGCATTAGGTTACTGTCTACCTTTTGGTTTTGCTCTATCTCCTGACATAGTTGATTTATCCATTCTTCTTTTGCCTCATTACCTTTTTTCTTTATCTTTTTGTTTAGATCTTTGTATTTGGCTTCTTTATTTTTTGATTTACGTCTTTATTCCATACGCTCAAGTATGTGTTTGTTCATCCATTTCTTATGCTCTTTTAACCTCTTTTTTATAAATATTTTTCTCTATGATTTTTTCATTAAGAGACTTTTCATTTCTGACCAAAGTTCTTCTGGTTCTGAGATGTTGCTTAGGGCTTCAAATTTATTTTGCACAGCTACAGTAATTTTCTCTCTTAACTTTTCATCAGATTTGAGAAGGTCCAGTTGAAATGTGGGATTTCTCTTTGACGTTTTAATTTTTCTTAAGTTTCATCGTAAATTTACCCATGACTGGAGTATGGTCTGAATCACAGTCAGCTCCCGGCAATGACTTGGTGTTTTAGTGACATTTCGGAAACGTTCCTGTATGAGAATGTAGTCTATCTTGTTTCTGGTCTCGTCACCGGGGCTCTTCCATGTCCACTGTCGTCTAGGGTGGT
>JAOYNN010191119.1:0-10853 GCA_025770095.1 Goniobranchus kuniei
GATCTGTTTTCTTTTAAAAGTGCTATAAGATATTAAACTTATACATTTATAATATCACCTCGGCTGAATTAATAGAGAGTGTGATGTTAAACTTTAAAAGTTGGAAAATTGGGTATAGAAAGTGCCATTTTACATGATGCCTTAATCCTTTACGGTAAAATATACATTTCTGAATAGGATACTCGTCTATTGTATGAATAATATTTTTAAGTAAAAAAAAAAAAAATCGTTTTCATGAAATAGATCATATTTTTCAATAATTCGCATATACATATTAAAAAAATTCATGTTCTTGATTTCAAAGTGTACCACATTCATTGGAAAATTGAAATGTCAAAAGCAATCTCGAATTATATCTTCAGGATCTATAGTTATTATTGTTATTATATTTAAGTGGATCTTAGGAATTACTTCTAAGGCACTTATTATCTTCCTGGAAATTCTCGTCCAGGGAATTAATTATTATGTATTAGAATATCAGTATTATGGCCTTAGCAATTATATGCTTGAGAGTACCTTGACAATGAATGTCTTATATTAATTATCTTACTAACAGTAGGAGCTAATGTCCCTCAGTACATAATATTTAGTAAATAAATGTTAGTTTTGTACTGAATTGAAATTTCACGATGAATGGCTAGTAACATTCTTTCCATGAAGAAACATTGAGTAACAATAATGTACTTGATTATCCATCATATATATGCGTCATCAGTGTATGAAATCAACAACAAAACTCAATGTCTTTGACAGATGGTATGCATGAAATGAATGGCAAAAACTTCTTTTCCTTTTCTTCTCATAATATGCAATTGATGTTTTAAAAAAATATAATAATGGGAAAAAAAGTCACAAGCATTTCATTTGGGTCTTTCCCCTTTTGTTCTCTTTTTTAATGCCACAAAATCACATAGGGCAATCAATCAATTCTACTCAATACATCACTTATGACATTCTTGGAACCTGTGATATAAGTAAAAGCAAATGAGTACTGCTGTATTGATAAACTTCATCTGGCCAATCTGGCATTCTTGCTTTTATACTGTTCAACAAATTTTAAAGGTTTATGATCTGAATGTAAATTAAATGGTTTCATAAGCAAGTATTTGCCAAAGGTGTGCAAAGCAAAAACAATTGCCAGGCACTCCTTCTCTATAATTGGGTAATTAATTTCTCTATCCAATAATTTTCTTGATGCAAATTGGCATGGTAAAAGATCTTCATGATGATGTTGTAGCAAAACTGCTCCAATGGCTTTATTGGATCCGTCAGTTTGTACAATGAAAGTTTTGTTTAAATCAGGCATCCTCAAAATTGGTTTTGTAGTAAGCACTATTTTCAATCTGTTCAATGCTTGATTACACTCTTCAGTCCCTGAAATTTTACCAGGTTTTTTTATTTTTCAAAAGATCAGTAATTGTGCCTGAAATTTCACTAAACTTAGGAATAAATTTCCTGTAATAGTTTATGAGTCCAGTCAGTCTCTTAACACCTTTCTGATTTTTAGGAATAGAAATGTTTCTAATCTTTTCAATTTTAGCATCATCGGGTTGAATGGTATTCTGTGACACTATGTGGCCTAAAATGGAATAGTGCACGCGCCGGTGTGCGTTTTGGAAGGTTTTACAGTGAGATTGTGAACATGTAAAATGGAAAGAACCTGGTGAGGATGATCCATATGATCCTTCCAATTATAACTGAAAACAAGGATATCGTCGAAATACGATACTACAAAGTTGATTCCAGTGAAGATCATTCTCATGGCTTTTTGGAATGTACAGGCAGTTGTAAATAATCCGAAAGGCACTTAATTGAATTCCATCAGTCCTTTACTTGTTTGGAAAGCAGTATATTGTCTGTGTTCTTCTCTAATGGGGATTTGCCAATAGCCTTTGGTAAGATCAAATTTAGAAAAATATTTCGTGCCTTGTATCTTAACAAGCACTTCATCCAGTGTTGGAATGGGTTCTGCATCAAATTTAGTTACACAATTTAGTTTCTAAAGTCCATGCATAATCTAATTTGTCCATCTGTCTTTCTAACGACAGTCACAGGTGAAACATATGGCGACTGAGAATGTCTAATGATATTGTTGTTTAGCATCTCTTCTAGTTTCTGTTCGATTTCCTTTGTTGCATGTAGAGGTAAAGGACACTGTTTCACTCGAAATGGATCTTGTGACGTTAGTCTGATTTCATGTTTGATAATGTTTGTTTTTCCAGAAACATCATTAAGGGTGTCAGGAAATTGTTTCAGAATTTTTGTAATTTCTCTTTTGTTTTGTGAAGTCAAATGTTTATCTATCTGATCATTTTCAGGGAATTCCCTCCGTGAAGTTAAAAAAAATTCCAATTTTGCTTCCTTATCTTCCGTATGTGTTTCATCTATGAAGCCGACATTTGCTTGAGGCTCGAAAATGTCATGTGGATGGTAGGGGATACGTTCCTCATATTTCTGTAAAAGATTCCCATGGTATGTTTGTTTTCGCGAATCCATTTTGATAAGATAGTTATGGTATCCTCTGATAGATTCAACTTTACATGGGCATTGATAACTCATATATAGGTTATTTCCGTCGGTTGGGAGTAAAACCAAAACTTTGTCTCCTCTCAGAAATTGTCTGACTTTTCTTTGCCTATTTTTATTCTCTCTATCTTTAGACAAGGCTTCCTGTGCTTGTTCTGATGCTATTCTGCAAGCTTCTAAAATGTCGTCCTTAATGTTCTTAGCAAAATCACTGACAAAGACGTATACATTTGAAATATTGTTCTTCCCGGAACGTATGTCTGCTAAAATATCCGCCGGGCCACGGACTTGTCTTCTATACATCATTGTGAATGGTGCATAACCAGTTGAACTGTTAGGGGTTTCTCGGTAAGAGTAAAGTATTGCTGGCAACATTTTATCCCAGTTGTTAGGTTTTTCTGTGCATAACTTTGTTAATATGCGTTTTAAAGTTCCATTAAATCTCTCTACTAATTCATTGGATCGTGGGAGGTAAGGTGTGGATAATCTTCTATTGATGCCAAACATATCCATCTCTTCTTTCATGGATTGAGATATGAAATGTTTTCCATTGTAGATAGGATTTCTTTTGGTACACAAATAATGATTCAGCTATAGTCTTAGATGTAATATTCTTTAATGCTGAGGCTTCACTCCATCTCGTAGCCACATCTACCAATGTGATAATAAATCAATTTCCACCGGGTGTTTGTGGTAAAGGATCAATGATGTCGATCGCAACCTTATCAAATGGTCTGTTAGTAAAATCCATTTCCTGAATAGGTAAGGGAGGTAATCTATTGCAATTTCTTTGGCATATGTCCTAAGAACCTACATACTTTTTGATGTCTTTGATAATTCCATTCCATGTAAATCTTGATACTACTCGCTTTGTAGTAGCTCGGATACCTCTATGGCTGAAAGTGGGGTATCGTGACAAATCTGTAAGACTAAATTCCTTAATGACTTTGGTACTACCAGTTGATCATATTGGTTTGACTTTCTTGCTAAAGGAAAAAGTACTGTAATCCATCTTTGGTGATGAAACCATCTGGTGCGTTGGATCTGGTTTTGAGTTTGTTTATTTCATTGTCATTTTGCTGCACTGAACGAAAGGTTTGTTCGTTGATTTCTACAAGTGGATCATGGGGAGAATCGTTTACTTTGCTTGATCTGACAATATCATTCGATGAAGTCGTATTGTTGTGAGATCGGTTGAAACGGTCTTGTTGATGAGTCACAACATATGCATTTTTCCATTGATCTGGATCCTGATCTTGTTGGTGATTCAATGTTTGACTGAATGCAGTGTCATTTACACCATTGACATTGCCGATGATGACATCTGCTATGGCTTGTGGTAGAGCGAAAGCAATAACGTGTCCCGAATAAAATGGTGTAGAAAGTTGTGTTTTTGCCTTAGGGAGTTGTATCAAACTGCCGTCAAACAGTGTACACTGCTCTGATTCGTCGATATAATCAGATGGGGATAGCAGTGATTGCCTAACACCAATGCAATTGTATCCAGTGTCTATCAATACGGTGCAAGATTTGTTGTTGACTTTTCCAGAGAACAGTTGAGATTGTTTTCCTTTGGGATATGCAGATAAGGAGATGTATTCTGGGGTCATTACAAAACTTTCAGCAAAATTTGAGTAGTAAGGATTTCCTCTGCCTCGATAAGAGTTCACTCTATATGGTCATCTTTGGTATCTTCCTTGGCCATATCTTCCTCTTGTATACTGAGATTCTTCCCTGTTTCTGGAATAGGATCTATATGGGAAATGATTCCTATCACTAGAGGGTGATCTATATCTTCTCCAATGATTTGCAGAAGGGACCCGTGATGATTGTTGATTTATAGAAACGGATGTAGATCTTCTTTCATATTGGTCATTTGGCCAAAAATATGGGGTTTCTTCCTCAAATATTGTTGTTTCTGTGTAGATGGACTGTATGTTTTCTTTGATTTGTAAAAAGCAACATCAGCCACAGAGTCAAGATTTTTTGTAAGCGGTCCGTCTGGATGAGCCCCAACATAGTTGTTAGAAATATTTCCTACTTCCTGTACTGACTTGGGTTTTCTTTCTTTAAGAAATGCTACTAAATCAGAACTAACTGCATTATATATCTGATCTCTCAGGAAACAAATTCTTCAGTTTATCATAATCACCATCTCTTATCTCTGCAGGTTCCAACCATCTGTTCATAATCCTTTCTAGGCGTGAAATGAAAGTGTCAATAGATTCATTGACTTCTGGCACAGCTTTTCTAAATTTTTCCTGGTAATCATTTTCAGTCGCTTTATAGCGTTTTAATAAAGCTTGTTTAAGAGAATCATAATTTTGAAGACTATCAGAAAGGCTAAGTAAAACTTTTAAAGATTGTCCTGACAATGAATCAGAGAGTACTAGGAATTTAGTATCTTCATCCCATTTCAAATGTTTTAACTGCATTTCAAATCTGTGGATGAAAGAATCAATGTCATCTCTTGTTACACAAATTGTGTCATTTTAGGTAGCTTAAGTATCCCTGAGTTGTTAGAATTTTTAGCATTTTTACTTTTTGCTTCTTCTGTATTCTTGCTAATTCAATCTCCTCTCAAAATTTCTTCTCTCTCTCCTTTCTTCTCTTTCTAGATCTTCTTGTCTCCTTTCCTCTCTAGCTATATCTGCAGCACGTTATTTTTGTTCTTCTAAACGTCTCTATTCTTCTTTTTCTTCCAAACGTTTTCTTTCCTGCTGTTCTTCCAAATGTTTCTTTTCTTCCTGCGCTACTACTTCCTACAAGCGCTTCTTTTCTTCTTTTTCATGCCTTTCTAAAAGTTTCTTTTGTTCTTTCTCTTCCTACTCTTTAACAAATTCTCTTCGGTCCTGACCTTCGAGATCAAGCTCTTTCCCTAACTTGATTAAGTAAGCAAGTGATGCCATAATGAAATACAATTAATTTAATTAAGAATGCAATCAAAACAATCAAATTATTGGTTTGTACAATCAAGTGATAAATCAAAACAATAACAAAGGTTGGTCGCAATGAAGCGCAAACCAGGAGCTAGTTACAATAATGTATATCAACAAAGCGTGAACGAAAAAGAGGCTCACCGGTAACACAGCTGATCGAGTAAAAGTAGTAAGGGTGGGGTTTTGTTTTGAGTAGGGGGTAAAGTACAGTAAGGCAAAATTATCCTTCAAGCCTCACGAAGTTGATACACTTTCAAAATAATACGAATCCAATTCCAATTCTCAATGGAAAACTGTCTGTGAAATCTACTAACAGAAAATTACTATCGATGCGTTTGCAGGTGTGCTGTACAAAGGTTTGATGGACAGATAAAAGAAATGGATGAATAAAAATCAGTAAGCGCTAGTGAAATATGGGTGTAAGAAAAAAATAGTAGAAGAAGAATAAAAGTGAAAAAAATTACAGAAAAATAGAAATGATAATACGGATGATTGGTTTATGTAAAGAAAATAGTTATTGAATTGGGGTAAAAGGAAGAGGGTGAAAATGAATGACAGAAGGACAAATTATGGATCATTCTTTAAAACAAGTTTGATGGTTAAATTACACGAATAGTTTGGAATGGCTATGGCAAAAGGGTAAATAAGACAAAATAAAATTACAATAAAAAGAGTTCTGAATATTATGATATTCAAGCGGGAGTGAAAAGTTTAATCCGTAGGGTATAGAATTTGAGATTCAGTAAGAAATAAAAATGTTGCCTTGAAATGCCGTATTAAAAAAAATATATTGATTTATGGTTAACAAAAAAAATAAAATTAAAGAATTGTGAATTAATTTTAAGGCTCAAGTGTTACAGGTGAACAACTGAAATGTAAGTATTCAATTTAATGATGGAAATTATGTAGGTTTTGAAAAATGTGAATGTTAAGGTAATATTTTTTTTTAAATCTGTCTAGGTGAGCAAAATCTTTCCAGATCGATAAATGTTTAGGCTTTAGTGAAAAGTACTCACAACAGCAGATAGGCGTTTGACAAGATAGCGTGTATTAAGAGTGGTATGCAGAAAAGAAAAGGTTTTAAGGTAGGGGAAAAATAGATGAATGTGTTCAGAGTGATAGAACAGAAAACTGATGACTTATAAGAAAATATAGCTTATAACAGGAATTATTTCTCAGAAAGTATCAATCTTGGCAAATATGATGTAATAGTAAGTTATACGATGATGCTATGCAAATTCTTGCTTTCTCAAAAAGATGTGCAATATTCATTAAAATTGCTTGTGTAACAAAAACCTGAAAAATGTTTCAAATGGCTCTCTTTGATAGAGAAAATTTCTTATTGAAGGCACAATCTCTATGACCTCTTTAAATTTTTTTTTTTCTTTAGGCCCAAATTAATTAAATTATGGCCTTGCATGGTAAAATGAAGTGAAGTTGTCATCGACTCGGCCACAGACACACGAAGTGTGTTTCGTCCGATATCAGGACTCATCAGTGTGGCTAGAGTATCCATGCTCTCTCCGTGGCGGCTTCTGTCGAACTGATGTGGCCTAGGGCGTGTGCTGGAACTGGAAATGACGTAGGCCAGCAACAGTTGGTTCTAGGCCCGCCTATGTAATGAATGTATAGGCTGGAATGGTGGGTTGAAAGCCTAGATCTACGGCAACCGCCACAATCTGTATGTTCTGAAAGGAGTGACTCGAATGGCCAGGTAATGTGTCACTTTCATTTGCCAAAGGGTAATAACCATTGAATTAACTGTGGGGGACAAATCGTTGTGCTTATATCCCCTTGACAATTCTTTCAGTTGGCACAATTGCACAAAAAGCCGAACCCTACCCTCTAAACCAATCTTATATGAATATAAAAAAAACAACATAAAAAAACAAGAAAAAAATGAATAAAAACAACAACACAAAAATTGTAATGATGTTCACAAGTCATAATCTAAACAAAATAGTAACGACATATTGGAACTGGAAACACCTAAAGGGATACGCATTTTCGATTTGACAGGCTTTTTTGAGTTCGGGGAAAAAATATAATGGAAACAGTAGGCCTTTTGTGTGGGTTTCAAGCTCTCATCTATGCACAAACGCCGTAGTGGCACTTTTTGACACAGAATTTTTACCTGCCCAGTCAGGCAAGCACATTTTTGGATTCACCTTCCCGACAAGTCAGACTACCAGCCCAGTCAGGCAAGCACATTTTTGGATTCACCTTCCCGACAAGTCAATCTACCTGCCCAGTCAGCAAAGCACATTTTTTGGATTCACCTTCCCAGACAAGTCAAACTACCCGCCCGGTCAGGCAAGCACATTTTTGGATTCACCTTCCTGACAAGTCAAACTACCCGCCCAATCAAGCAAGCACATTTTTGGATTCACCTTCCCGACAGGTCAAACTACCTGCCGGTCAGGCAAGCACATTTTTGGATTCACCTTCCCGACAAGTCAACTACCTATCCAGTCAGCAAAGCACATTTTTGGATTCGCCTTCCCGACAAGTCAAACTACCTGCCCAGTCAGGCAAGCACATTTTTGGATTCACCTTCCCGACAAGTCAAACTACCTACCCAGTCAGGCAAGCACATTTTTGGATTCACCTTCCCGACAAGTCAGACTACCAGCCCAGTCAGGCAAGGACATTTTTGGATTCACCTTCCCGACAAGTCAAACTACCTGCCCAGTCAGCCAAGCACATTTTTGGAATCATCTTCCCGACAAGTCAATCTACCTGCCCAGTCAGGCAAGCACATTTTTGGATTCACCTTCCCGACAAGTCAAACTACCTGCCCAATCAGGCAAGTACATTTTTGAATTCACCTTCACCACAAGTCAAACTACCTGCCCAGTCAGGCAAGCACATTTTTGGATTCATCTTCCCGACAAGTCAAACTACCTGCCCAGTCAGGCAAGCACATTTTTGGATTCATCTCCCCGACAAGTCAAACTCCCTGCCCCGGGTAGTTTGTCAGCCATTGTTGTTGAGTCCCGTCAAAGTTTTGGGTCATGAGTAGGATGTTGGATTTTATTTATGTCTGGTATTTCTCAACATTGTTTTCTTGTTTTTATCTTGCAGAAGAAGCCGTTGCGGGAATACACAATACATCTGCAAGTGTCACCATGATGTGGGAAGAAGTACAATGGCCATCTCTACATGTAAGAAGAAAAAAAGCTTGACTCAGAAGCTTGTAAAAAAGAGATCAACAACTGGATTGCCATTTCCAACAACATTCTTCAAAACACTATTTGGACATCAAGAAAGAGCGATGAACACACTGCATACCTGTCTCTACATCGACAAAGTACAGAAAACTTTCTTTCTGCCCATGAACTGTATCAGTGTGGAATAACTTGCAAACACAAAAACCCACCATCGGCGGTAAGTGTATATGATTTCATACCCGTTCTATCAGACTCCTGAAATGTACGCAAATTGTTTGACGTAGCCATTGTGTAGACAGTTTCAATATGAAATCCCAGGCGTATGTCAGAACCTTCATTCGTGAATGTAGACATTTTACGGATGCAGAACAGTTGGTTGTTGTGGGTTGTTGTTTTTCAAAAACATTGTTAAATATGTTTTGATTCCTCCACCTGTGGAAAATGTCCTTTCCTTCAAAAGTGTGACAATTGCTAAGTAAGGAAAATTGGATGTGCAATATTGTGGAATTGATTCCCAACAAACAATACTTATTAGTAGAAATAAACAGTGAATTCATGATTTTCATTGACAGACACGGCTTAGTGCTTGATGGTATTACAAAACAAATCCGACACATTACATCTCAACACAAATGTGTTATGGTGTGTTCACATACCATTATAAAATGACACACTATCGGTACTTGAAAAGAACATTTAACAAGCCGAATTTGAGGGGAGGTAACCACTGAAACAGAAAAGTGATAACCTTTTCCATTAAATATATTCTCTTCCTGATGATTTGAAATATTAGTTAAAGAATCATTTTTTTCTCTTTAAATGTTTCTACAAAGGTTGAAGGAAATTTGATGACTTTATATAGGAAGAAAGATTTTCTTGCCTGGGAAGTGTAGCTGTCTAAAAGAATGGTGGCTGCTGATCTCAGATTTCAAACGGGATTGTATCTAGTATTGGTAAATTAGATCTGGAGAACTGTTGCTAAAAAAGTAATCCTTTTAAAGCGGAATCAGCTCATTGGGCCTGAGCTTATCCCGGCTTCTATAACAGGAAATGGACAGTGACAGACTTTTATCCATTACTCTCTGAATAGGATGACTTACGTATTTGACTTTATAGCCTTGTCGCGATCCAGTTCCCCGACTGTGTCACCTCGGCTGATTTTCTGATCTTCTCTGACAAATGCCTGCCACTTTTTTCTGTCTTGTGGGATATAAGTTAGGCAATCAAGGTCTTCTTTTGATTGCAGAATAGCTCCCCATTACTCACATCTGTGCGCATTAAAACCTGCAGATTACCGCCCTTTTAAGTTGTCTTAAAGTTTTTGTCGTGTGCGTGAGCATTCCTCTTTAAAATTTCGTTTCAGGGGTTTATATTATACCCTTTAAAACATAGGAAATGGGCCTCTCGCAAGCATCGTTTTTACTCCTCTCTATCCCGAAGCTGAGTCAATGACAATCACACACGTAGACCTACATGGCAGTCACCACTGTCTTTGTGTCAGAAGCAGTGCAGTCGACCTACTTCAAAGATCAGCTATGCTCTGTTTCCTAGAATTTCAAGCTCTGCCCACAATCTGATGTCATGCCCTCAGTTTACCCATGCCTTGAGATTAGAGCTGGGCCAAGTTCGAACTTAATCATCGACCTCCCATTTCTCTTTCGAACTTAGAACTTGGTTGTTGAGTTCGATCTTGAGAAGTTCGAACTCAACTTACACAAGTGAGGTCGACTTAACTTCGAACTTGGCACGTCTCGCTCTCCTCGTCGCACAATCATCACCCGAAATGTGGGCGGGACTTAAAACTGAACAGTTTTTAGTCTTCCCTGTGGACCTAGCCAGTAGGTCATGGCCTAGCAAGGGTCTAATAATTAATGAACATCAAAGGAGGAGAGGCACCGTTCTCCCCCTGACCGCACCTTTTGTTTGAACCCTGTTGTGTATAGGCAACAGAGCAGTACTCATTAAGCCTGGCTCTTTTGTTTGGTTGCAACGGAGAGAGAGAGAGAGAGAGAGAGAGCGCTTGAAGATGGTTAATTAAAGGAAATGTTAATAATCTTTTTTTCAGTTGTCATATTAATTGTGTCTTCTATTTACCACTGCATCCCACTTCTTGGCCGTTTTTTGTTTGTTTGTTTGTTTTTGGGTTGTTGTTTTTTTTAGCATTTATAAAGTTCCGATTGATGTCATCTGAACTGGTTCTGATTTCTCTCTTCCCCCC